>OX246737.1:65531803-65538803 GCA_945910005.1 Isoperla grammatica
TATTCAAGAAGTCAAAATCGTTAATATTTTACTCGTTTCAAACACAAAATGTCATAGCCAATGCAATATCTCAATTTCTCACCTGAGCGTTCACGAAAAATGACTTGTATATTTCTATGCCCTGTTTATGGTTGACGATGTCTAATTCGGATAAGAGAGAATTGGGTGTAGTGTTTAGAAATGGCAGGTGGAATAATAAGCCGAATGGAGTTTTTGCCTGACCTTTCCTAGAATCTGGCTATTCATTTTGAAAAGTATTGTCACAGATAAGGGTCTGTGGTATTGTAGTGTTCTTTGTAGCAGCATGTGGGGACTTATTAGCCAAAACATGCTTTCATCTTGAGATGTTACAAATTACAAAGCGTTCAGTCCAACGAATTATTTCTGAGTCTGTGCCGCATCAAACCACAATCCACTATCCCGCAAGTAAATCTGTAAACAAAATGCTTCTTCTGGCGTTTTGAAATCAGTCAAGTTTTCAACTTCGTATGGAAAGGTTCAATTTTCTGCACTATTGTAGTGATTATTCATGTGCTAAACTGACGTATGCTACTAGGTAGGCGTGTGCTATAAAATGTAAGTTTTTCTGTAACTCTTCATCACGTGTGTTAATGTGACTTAATAGTATGACAGTGAGTGAAGTGAAGTACAATAAACTATATTAACAATTTTGTCACGTTCGTTTTGTAAAGTTCGATTAAGTGGAGTCCAGTATAAGAAACGCGCTAAAGGGAAACGAGAGACTAGTCGCCTTATCAATGTTGTCCATTGAATATGAGCTAACAAAAACAAATATGCTTTGACACAGTCATTGAACGATTTGTCAGAAACAAATCCAGGATGAAACCTTTGCAGTGATGATTTCAGGCATATCCCGGGGGGGGGGCTCCGCCCCCCCCGGCAGTTGTAAATGCCCCCACCTAGCAGATTGAAAAAATCACATGAAGTAATGTAAATTTTCCAAAAAAAAATGCAAAATACAAGAAAATGAGGTATATTTTTCCACCTCATATAGGACTAGGAAATAAATCGATTTCCACGAAAAACTCATCTACATAAATGTTGCAACATTTTATTTTCTATTTAAACGATGTTAGGTAAAGGTAAGAATGGCAAATAGGAATCACCTCATATTCGAAAACTGAAAGGGTGGCATCAACAGAGACCGTAACCCCCTCCACCCCTGCCTTTTGTCACAGCGTCAAAAAAAAACATAAAATGAGTTACTAATTTAGCAACACCCCAGATTTTTATCAGCCCCCCCTAGGAAAAATGTCTGAAATCATCACTGAACCTTTGTGAGATTGCAGGCTCGGCGATGGAGACTGGTGAGTGACAAATATATTTAGCGTAAATAAATAAAAATGTGTTCTTATTGCCCATCCCCATCAAAGTTTGTAATGGTGTTGTTGTTATTGTTGCCGTTGAGTTTTGAGGGGGGGGGGGGGGGCGGCATTTGTATTCGGGCCTATGTGCAAAAGACATGTTAAGACGGCCCTGCATATACTTGTCAAGTAACAGGGAGGATATAGGGAAAAGTGCAGTCGGCACATTAGTACAGTGACTACAGACTGGCTATGCAGTCCACTTTAACATCGTAGTGACCATTTAATTATAATTTTGCCAAAACAGAAGTGGGCGGACCGTCCGTCCACGAACAAAGAGTAGGTGACGCGTCCGCCCTGAAATTAAGCACTGTTTATGTATATATATATATATAGTAGGAAACAAGTTTTTACGGTAAACCTAATCCAACGTTTATTTTCACAAAATAAATGTCAACGTTTCGACTTCTACCGTTTTTTTTTTACCGTAACTCACGTGATAATATCTCATAAAACAATTATTTAATATATATATATATAGTTTATTATCAGTACTTCCGTGGAATGTGTGAAGTGTGCTTGCTACTGCTCTTATCGCTCGCCCACAAGTTTCAAGGGGGGGTCAGCCGACAGCCCTCATCCTACCGTTGTGTCTAATGGGTTGCGGTTGCTAAGTGTGTTGCGGTTACTATATATTATAACTTCGTTGACCTCTTGCTACAAGTTGTAGTGTTGTACAAGTTGTAGTGTTTTCGTACCATTCCGAATCGGCAACGCGTTGGGTTTTCTAGGGTTTTTCTGTAATATTAATTGACTGTAACATGTGTATGTTTGCAAGATAAACATTGACTGTTGACATTGTCCAATTATGGTCAAGGAGAACTTGTTCCATTGAAAGAAATTAGAAAATGTTGAGGTCGGAAATACCCGCCCGTGGCAGAATTATCGGTGATGATTATCTCATCAGGTAGTCTTCAGTCGACTCGGCTCGACTTGATGGGGATGTTGGTCGATGACTCATACTTGAGCTTTCTGGTATTGTGTACGGTACATATCAGTCTCAGCAGAGGAAACCGTCGGGGGAAAAATTCATTGTCAGGATCATGATGGTTGTCAGAATTGAACCGGCGACCTGTCTCAGTGTCTCGTGTGCTTACCGCTGAGTCACTGAGTCACCTCTCTAGGTCCCCATTGATGCAAGCAACATTTTTTTGTACTTTACAATATTCTCTTTTTGTACACGTACACGTCGTACAATGATACTAAATTTTAACATATACAAACAAAAATTTCATTTATTTATAGCCTACTTACCTTATATTTGACAAATTGAAAGATAAGGATTTCTTCAGCCTGTAAATGAAAATAATAATAACAAAATATGTTTTAAATTAAACACATTCCGTACTTAGCGGTTTATGGGGATGGGAAGCAAATATTCAAAAATCTAATTGTTTTTTAAATTCACTGTCGTGCTTGGCTGTCGTTGTCCTTTTTCGCGCACCGGTGTACCAAAGTATTTATGTACACTAGTACTAGGCATTGCTATTCCCAGAATCAACAGGGAATGGTGGCTGGGTTTTGAATGATAACCAGGCGGAAGCGCAATCTTTCGACATTGAGGCCAATTTCCAGTTCCCACTGCCCCCTCCCCCCCCCCCCCCCCCCCAACATACGTCCTGCCACGTCCGGCAGAAGACAGGATTGATTGATAGGATCATATGAGTGTGAAAACTTTAGTGAAACTTGTCAGCAATAAAGTACAAAATAATCGATTACAAAATATTTTAGCATATTCTATTATCAGTTGCCGATTTATTTAGAAGCGTCATATCACATATACTATGGAATTCAAGTTTGTACTGATATTTTGGGAAATTCTGCACGAATCAACAGGTATGTGGGCTACGCGGGAAGGGGTTGGGGAAAACGTACTTGCATACATACGAGAAAAACTGTTGTAGGGTCTAAATGTTTTGTTCTCTAATTCTAAAGCTGCTTTTTGTTTACTTGAGCAAGTAAAAACTATGAAATATATCATTTCCATTCTCCTGGGACTAGGTATAGAAAGATTCAAAACAGTACAGCGCCGGCGTTTTCTGTGTATCTACAAGTACAATATGTGTTTATAGTGTTTACTTGTCATGGACAATAACCCTCTTCGGTCTTCCCTACCACGGCTTCGGTCAAGAATGATAAATAAAAATAGAGTCTACCCACTCAGCAACAAGACTGATTTTCAGTCGACTAAACCAACCCTGTAGGCTCCGAACACCATCGACGAGTGAGCGATGACCAATCAAAGATCTATGTTTCAAATATGAAATACATAAATCAGTGCGAACACCTGCGGACAGATGCTAGAATCAACAAGGCATATTTAGAACAACTTAAATTTATTGAGTACTTCGTTGTAAGGATGGCTTCAAAGTCACCGTTTACTTGTTCCTAAGCCAAGAAGTGATGGAATTGAATTCAAATTAAAAGTTAATAAACTTTTGCCTGAAGCGGGATTTGAACCTGGGACCTTCTGAATTGGAAGCAGGGATGCTAACCACTGGAGCAACGAGCCACCTAATGCTAATATAATGATGCTGTCTAGCGTGTTGTTTTTCTAATTACGCTGACTGCTGAGAATATCGGTTTCGATTTTGCTTGGTTTGTACTTGTAGTGAATAGTATAGTAAATTTAATGGGCAATGGTTTTTGTCCGGCTTATATCTTTGGAGGCATGGGTGTCACGCTGTGCCTATTAGATGGCGACGATCCCTTTTTAATTCGTACACAATGCCGGTGAAGTTGAATCCTTCTTTACATCAGGTAAATTTAGAGGTGTCATATTAGCCAGGGATTCCTTTGACGATTGTTATCCACGGGAGGCAGTATAGGCCTAATCACCCTTGCATTGTAATCATCGATACGAACAAATATCAATTGTAAATATCAGTTGTAAGTACAAAATTCGCTTCCTGAGACTCAAATACCAATACCATGCATATTCGAATGTTATGAACATCATTAAAAAATGTATGCAAATATAATGTGTTCGAGGTAGAAAAATGGCTACAAGGCAAGCCGCTATAGCGGGAAATTTCAATGTATTAATATCAAATAGACAATGGGAAAAAATGCAAATTGACAATTTTGTCGTGCTTTCTTTCATTAAAAACTTATGTCTCTAAGTTGAAAATTATAGTTTACAACATGAAGTTGCAATTCAGGCACTGTCAGCTTACATACGCAGCCTATACAGTATACATATTAATATCCATATTATTTTGTGTATGCCGCTCAGAAGCCCGTCCCTCAATCACGTAACCTTGCTGGTTCCTCTTCTTTGCTTACTATAGTTACTACTTTGCTTGGAGTATTCTAACTTGTAACTTATAATACTGATCAAAGAGAAAGAAGGTAAAAATTAATGAAATCGTGTAATTTTGACTAGTTGTTCAACAATTATTTTTCTAATAGGAATTAGCAATTAGCATACTCATACACGTGATTTTCACCCATGAGCAACAAGACATAGTTCACCAGATACAAATTATTGGGTCTTTTATATGAACGCATGAGTTCTTGACTAATATGACAGTGTCGGGCAAACGAATAGAATCCGAAACCAATAGAATCGGAAACGAATAGAAAAGTAATCGGTTAGAATGAGGAGTGGGGATGGCTTGCGAGAGCGCTCGTCCATCTTCCGCAGTATTTTCTGTTGGTTTCATATTCTATTGGTTAGGTTAGGTAAGAATGTGAAACTAACGGAAAATACTGCGGAAACGGAC
Organism: Isoperla grammatica; assembly: GCA_945910005.1. Lineage (NCBI taxonomy): Eukaryota > Metazoa > Arthropoda > Insecta > Plecoptera > Perlodidae > Isoperla > Isoperla grammatica. The sequence continues at coordinate 65,536,914 of OX246737.1, forward strand.
ATAACAGTTTTGGAAACGAATAGAATGGGAAACCAATAGAATAGGAATCCAGTAGATTTTGAAACCAACAGAAAATACTGCGGAAACGAAAAGAATCATTAATTCCCTTATAAAAATGATATCAAAAGACGAAAGCAGTCCACATTCTCCCCACTCCCTTTTCCCCTTTCCTCCTTTTGCCCTTTCCTCGGTCCTCCCCGCCCTCCCACTGGCCCTTTACCTCTTAACACGCCCCATCATCTTCATATTTCACCCTCTCATCGTCTCGATTAGCCAAGTTGCAAAAATATGGGACGTAAAATCCAAATATCAATCAATCAATCAATCAATCAATCAATCAATCAATCAATTAATCAATCGTCGATTACATACCCAAAAGGTTGTGAGAGATGGACGAGCGCTCTCGCAAACCATCCCAATTCATCGTTCTAACCGATTACTTGTATATCCGTTTCCGATTCTATTTCCTTTCCGGGCGATCACGACATGCTAAATTCCCATAAGAAAGATAATTGTTTAGCAACTTGCCAAAATTATACGAATTTGTTAATATTTTTCCTTCTTTCTCTTTGGGGTAGGAACTGTTTTCAGTTTTCACTTATATCATTAGTTGTCATAGATGGGAATACATATGATTTTTTAGTTTTTTGTCTGAATACCCCTTTAAGAGAATTGGCACCAACGATTTCTTTAAATTATTAGTGGTTTAAAGAGTTTATCATACCCTTATTGGCATTACGTGTGAATAGAAATACATAATAAATTAATAGATTTGAATGGGTTTTCAATGTTCGTCAATCCAACCAACTTTGCAAAGTTGGGTAAAGTCCTGGCAATGACTTTCTGACCCTGTACGCGTGATATCTATTGGAGCAAAGTCTACAAGTGAACGAGCTCGTTTACAAGTGCGTTTATAGTGCGCGTCTTTACTATCATTGTAACTATTAAAAGAATAATATTTGCGTTCCAAAAGTAATCTCACGAGTAATCTCAGCTTACCTGCCGTGGTGCCAGGAAATAAAGGGGGCACTAATGGGGTTTGTATCTCTTCGTAAATGGAGGGAATATCATTGAACATCATTGAACTATGGAACATGTAAGAAGAAATCCAGTATGAATATCGGAACACTTGGATTACTATCGGCTGAGTGAGATTAGTAATCCGATTAATTCTGGAACACAGTAATTATAGTAATATTATTGGTTTCTAACCGATATAAAATATTAGAGACGACTCAATGCTATTACACGAGGCTGCCGGCTCGATACCCGCTACCGGCAATCATGACTGAAGGTCCTTTGGAGGTTTTCCTCAGTCAGACATTCCTTGCCAACTACTCCAAATACCACAATACTTACTTAGTACTTAGATGTCACCTGAAGAGGGGGTTTTCTAAGACAAATATTGTTTACGAAAAAGCTGAGAGTCCACAGTCCAGTAATAATTTAACTGTCTACTATACTCTAGTTCCTAGCATTTACTTGAAACCGGTTAGTATGTATTATTAGTGGCACTTGTATTCCCAACCCCGATTTTCTTTCAATAACGTGTATGGAATAGGCGTATTCCTTCGTTTACATTCTAGTCTAGCAAGAGACGACAAGTTAAAGTGTTGAATTCCATATTTGTGGCGGCATATTGAAATTCAAGTAGGTAGGGCACAAAACTACCAAATCAGTAATCACCACAAATGTGCACGCAGTATATAAAAGCCATGACCCCCATCGCCGCACATTCACTCGTCTGAACCAAGGGCCAAGGGTCTGAACTCTATCTAGCGCCAGGGACGCAATTATTCTATGATCAAACGGTAATGAAAAGTCATTAAATCAGCATTACTCACCCGCGTTCATTCGCGAACAACTGAAACTGCGCATGCGCGGCAGGCC
>OX246737.1:65539003-65814003 GCA_945910005.1 Isoperla grammatica
GGGGTGCTTTTGCTAGCGATACGTAGCCTGCTGCTGTCGAAAAGTACCAAGGGGCCATCGGCTTTTTACGTCCCGTTCGGAAGGACTGTGTAAATGACCGAACCTGGACTGCCTAGCGATAGCAAAAGAACGAAGCTGTTACACATACACCCCATACACGAGCTTTCGAACCACGTGATCCGAGTGTTTCAGAGGACCTATCTATAGCCCTATTCAAGAAGGGTATAGAAAGATTCAAAACAGTACAGCGCCGGCGTTTTCTGTGTACTGTATCTACAAGTACAATATGTGTTTATAGTGTTTACTTGTCATGGACAATAGCCCTCTTCGGTCTTCCCTGCCACGGCTTCGGTCAAGAATGATAAATAAAAAATAAATACATTCGTATTTATAGAGTCTACCCACTCAGCAACAAGACTGATTTTCAGTCGACTAAACCAACCCTGTAGGCTCCGTACACCATCGACGAGTGAGCGATAACCAATCAAAGATCTATATTTCAAATATGAAATACATAAATCAGTGATTAAACAGTGCGAACACCTGCGGACAGATGCTAGAATCAACAAGGCATATTTAGAACAACTTTAATTTATTGAGTACTTCGTTGTAAGGATGGCTTCAAAGTCACCGTTTACTCATTCCTAAGCCAAGAAGTGATGGAATTGAATTCAAATTAAAAGTTAATAAATTTTTGCCTGAAGCGGGATTTGAACCTGGGACCTTCTGAATTGGAAGCAGGGATGCTAACCACTGGATCAACGCGCCACCTAATGCTAATATAATGATGCTGTCTAGCGTGTTGTTTTTCTAATTACGCTGAGAATATCGGTTTCGATTTTGCTTGGTTTGTACTTGTAGTGAATAGTAAAGTAAATTTAATGGGCAATGGTTTTTGTCCGGCTTATATCTTTGAAGGCATGGGTGTCACGTTGTGCCTATTAGATGGCGACGATCCCTTTTTAATTCGTACACAATGCCGGTGAAGTTGAATCCTTCTTTACATCAGGTAAATTTAGAGGTGTCATATTAGCCAGGGATTCCTTTGACGATTGTTATCCACGGGAGGCAGTATAGGCCTAATCACCCTTGCATTGTAATCATCGATACGAGCAAATATCAGTTGTAAATATCAGTTGTAAGTACAAAATTCGCTTCCTGAGACTCAAATACCAATACCATGCATATTCGAATGTTAAGAACATCATTAAAAAATGTATGCAAATATAATGTGTTCGAGGTAGAAAAATGGCTACAAGGCAAGCCGCTATAGCGGGAAATTTCAATGTATTAATATCAAATAGACAATGAGAAAAAATGCAAATTGACAATTTTGTCGTGCTTACTTTCATTAAAAACTTATGTCTCTATGTTGAAAATTATAGTTTACAACATGAAGTTGCAATTCAGGCACTGTCAGCTTACATACGCAGCCTATACAGTATACATATTAATATCCATATTATTTTGTGTATGCCGCTCAGAAGCCCGTCCCTCAATCACGTAACCTTGCTGGTTCCTCTTCTTTGCTTACTAGTTACTACTTTGCTTGGAGTATTCTAACTTGTATTGTAACTTATAATACTGATCAAAGAGAAAGAAGGTAAAAATTAATGAAATCGTGTAATTTTGACTAGTTGTGCAACAATTATTTTTCTAATAGGAATTAGCATACTCATACACGTGATTTTCACCCATGAGCAACAAGACATAGTTCACCAGATACAAATTATTGGGTCTTTTATATGAACGCAGGAGTTCTTGACTTATGAGTTATGACAGTGTCGGGCAAACGAATAGAATCCGAAACCAATAGAATCGGAAACGAGTAGAACAGTAATCGGTTAGAATGAGGAGTGGGGATGGCTTGCGAGAGCGCTCGTCCATCTTCGCAGTATTTTCTGTTGGTTTCATATTCTATTGGTTAGGTTAGGTAAGAATGTGAAACTAACGGGAAATACTGCGGAAACGGACATAAAAGTTTTGGAAACGAATAGAATGGGAAACCAATAGAATACGAATCCAGTAGATTGTGAAACCAACAGAAAATACTGCGGAAACGAAAAGAATCATTAATTCCCTTATAAAAATGATATCAAAATACGAAAGCAGTCCACATCCTCCCCACTCCCCTTTCCTCCTTTTCCCCTTTCCTCGGTCCTCCCCGCCCTCCCACTGGCCCTTTACCTCTTAACACGCCCCATCATCTTCATATTTCACCCTCTGATTGTCTCGATTAGCCAAGTTGCAAAAATATGGGACGTAAAATCCAAATATCAATCAATCTATCAATCAATTAATCAATCGTCGATTACATACCCAAAAGGTTGCCAGAGATGGACGAGCGCTCTCGCAAACCATCCCAACTCCTCGTTCTAACCGATTACTTGTATATCCGTTTCCGATTCTATTTCCTTTCTGGGCGATCACGTACATGCTAAATTCCCATAAGAAAAATAATTGTTTAGCAACTTGCCAAAATTATACGAATTTGTTAATATTTTTCCTTCTTTCTCTTTGGGGTAGGAACTGTTTTCAGTTTTCACTTATATCATTAGTTCTCATAGATGGGAATATATGATTTTATAGTTTTTTGTCTGAATACCCCTTTAAGAGAATTGGCACCAACGATTTCTTTAAATTATTAGTGGTTTAAAGAGTTTATCATACCTTTATTGGCATTACGTGTGAATATAAATACATAATAAATGAATAGATTTGAATGGGTTTTCAATATTCGTCAATCCAACCAACTTTGCAAAGTTGGGTAAAGTCCTGGCAATGACTTTCTGACCCTGTACGCGTGATATCTATTGGAGCAAAGTCTACAAGTGAACGAGCTATCGTTTACAAGTGCGTTTATAGTGCGCGTCTTTACAATCATTGTAACTATTATTAATTAAAAGAATAATATTTGCGTTCCAAAAGTAATCTCACGAGCAATCTCAGCTTACCTGCCGTGGCGCCAGGAAATAAAGGGGGCACTTATGTGGTTTGTATTTCTTCGTAAATTGAGGGAATATCATTGAACATCATTGAACTATGGAACATGTAAGAAGAAATCCAGTATGAATATCGGAACACTTGGATTACTATTGGCTGAGTGACATTAGTAATCCGATTAATTCTGGAACACAGCTAATTATAGTAATATCAAAGATTACAATATTACTGGTTTCTAACCGATATAAAATTTTAGAGACGACTCAATGCTATTACACGAGGCTGCCGGCTCGATACCCGCTACCGGCAATCATGACTGAAGGTTCTTTGGAGGTTTTCCTCAGTCAGACATTCCTTGCCAACTACTCCAAATACCACAATACTTACTTAGTACTTAGTAGTCACCTGAAGAGGGGGTTTTCGAAGACAAATATTGTTTACGAAAAAGCTGAGAGTCCACAGTCCAGTAATAATATAATTGTCTACTATACTCTAGTTCCTAGCATTTACTTAAAACCGGTTGGTATTATTAGTGGCACTTGTACTCCCAACCCCGGTTTTCATTCAATAACGTGTATGGAATAGGCGTATTCCTTCGTTTAAATTCTAGTCTAGCAAGAGACGACAAGTTAAAGTGTTGAATTCCATATTTGTGGCGGCATATTGAAATTCAAGTAGGTAGGGCACAAAACTACCAAATCAGTAATCACCACAAATGTGCACGCAGTATATAAAAGCCATGACCCCCATCGCCGCACATTCACTCGTCTGAACCAAGGGCCAAGGGTCTGAACTCTATCTAGCGCCAGGGACACAACTATTCTGTGATCAAACGGTAATTACTCACCCGCGTTCATTCGCGAACAACTGAAACTGCGCATGCGCGGCAGGCCCACAACCTGCTCATGTCCCAACGCAGGCAAGGCGCGTAAGCGCTGATTGTGTCTTACTATTCGAGTTTATATACATATTCCAAATTTCGTAATTGTGAGTGATTTAGGCGGCGGGGGAAGGCAAGTGTCTGTGCCTGGAGAAATGCCCCCTAAAAAAAGACTCCATTCAGAATTGCCGGCGGTCAGAATAGAGCCGACGACCTCCCGAATGATAGTCTCGCGTGCTACCGCTACCGCTGATGCTGAACGCCTCTTGAATGAAACACGTTTGTGTATATCACACAGCTCCCCGATCATAGACATGTGTGCGCATGCACCGACGTGGTTTCTGTACTCACCTCGCTGGTACGTGACCGATCAAGCCAGGGGTGTATGAGTGTCGCTTGCTAACTAATGTTAGGTCATCATTCCGGAATGATGAAAAAAACTATCAATCGCTTGGTAAAAAATATTGCGATCTCTACAAAATCAGATGGCTGCACTGCAATCCAATTCCAAATCTTTCTGAGTTAATCAAAGTAGCCAAAGTAGCCTACCTATCAACAGCTACCTTACTCCCAACTTTCCAATCCCCAAAACTTAATTCTCTTCTCTTCAGTGTTAAATTTTTTTTTTTCTTGGTTTTGCACTACACAAACGACAGTATTTCAGTATTACATTCAGTCGGATATTTTTCTGAAGCGCTCAGAAATCACTAAAAAATTCCTGATTTTAAAATATTTCGCCTGCGGCGCTGTAGTTGGGGGGCGAACCCCCCAGACCCCCCTGCCATTATTGCCTGAAGTCACTTGTCCCGCCGTCTTCATTTTTAAATATGGTAATCCTAGCTGACCCCCCCCCCCCCTACAAAAATAGTTCCTACGCCCCTGATCAATACTCTTCTGACATCTGAACCATCCAACTCAACGGCTGAAATCTGTGCGTATGGGATCCTCGTTGCATGGCGAGGTCGCTACTGGTTACCACTACTTGTTAACATGTTGTCAAAGAGCATTCTGACAACGTATAATAACGAGCTTATTACTAGGAAAACGCTCTGTTTGACGCGTTGATAAGCGAGCGCGTCCATATCTACGAACTTTGTGGCGAAAAGTTCTCAAAGCTAATAAAAACAACAATTCACAACAATTCAAGAATGCGCATTGCAAAATTTTTCATAATTTCCATAGCTATTATACTTCCCGACATTGTTGGATGCAGTGCAATGTGCTTAGCTAAGAATTTTCGTCGTCATGTTTTCAACACGGTCACCGTTACTAACAGTTATTGACAGCAATAGAAATGTGATTTCTGCCTCAAATACGTATCATATCGCGTTTACATTAGTATATTCGTAACCGGACAAAAATGTACTATAAGATAAAAACAATAATTGTAATTAAACACTTTGTAACCTCACATTTTGCTGTTACTGTGTTCCAGAAAAATATTTTCGAGTAACTTTTGTGTAACTTTGCCAATATTTATCAGATCGCCATAGAGTGAATATATTCGTGATCGGAAAAATCTGTAAACAATATGGCTATCTCACATTTTGCCGCCATTTTGTTTCAGAAAAATATTTTGCAGTAACGATGGTGTAACTTTGTAACTTTTCGAACGATTTTGCCTCAAAACTATCCACCTTCAATCCACATCTAGGCTTGTGGATAATCCAAATTTCAAGTTGATCCGACTTTCCGTTCGACCGCTATCGACAGACATAAAAAAAACAAAAAAAAAACAACGAAGTGCCATAAGAGTCTAGCGGAGACGCTCGCTTCGCTCGCTTAATTAGCACATTGCCCGTTAATTAATTAGTTGTTACCTTGTAAAACGGTACCGTCGCCCTCTATATATTCGGCCTAGCTCAGCCGGGAATAAACCAACTCTTGGAAATTTGAGTTGTACTATTAATTTATATTGTATCCCACAGACAACGAATGCTCACATAATTACTTGTCACAATTAGGGGTATTCACGGAGTGAATCTAAAAAACTTTTTTTCAACGAAATGCAACAAAAATCACTTTTATATGTTACCTGTTACTGTATCTTTCCAATTATGTAAGGCGCATGCTTCAAAAAGTACATATTTATGTTTTAAATCAATTTAATTCTGTTGAATTAGCTAGAGCCTATGCCTAGGCCAATGCACGCCATTCGCCATTGTTCAACACTAGGATGAAGAGAAATATCTCTGCAGCAAAATAAGTGCTTTGGTTCTTTGTTATCAGCAGATGCACCAACTTAAACATAAGTTACTGTATAATAATCGCAGTATTTTCTATAATTTACCCCTTCTTCAAATTTGAAGAAGGGGTAATTTGAAGAAAGGGTTATTATTTTAAAATAAATTTATACCCAAAAAATAAATTACCCCTTCTTCAAGTTTGCGGGCGATATTCGGTTTCATTTCCTACGTTGGCTACTGAATCAACGTAGAACAGCTGATTGTAGCATCCAGTAGGCTGTGTGCATGTTGCTAATGGTGAATGGCGTGCATAGGCATAGGCTCGAGCCAATTCAACATAATTAAATTGATTTTAAACATAAATACGAACTATTTGAAGCATGCGCCTTACATAATTGGAAAGATACAGTAACAGGTAACATATAAAAGTGATTTTTGTTACATTTCGTTGAAAAAGAGTTTTTTAGATTCACTCCGTGAATACCCAATTAGGTCTACAGACAGTACCAGCTCCAGTTATAGGTGTATATCTTCTTCTAACCTTGGTTTCTCAAGCAGGGTGGATTTTTTAAGCAGTCATCCTCTCAGGTTCTACGTCGTCCATAGAATCGCGTCCATTGTAGATTTTCCAAAATGTTCTTATTTTGGTCTTCGGTTTCTCGTTTCGCTTGGATCCAGTGGTTAATCGTGTGCAACAAACGCTTCGGAAATCACCGTCCCATTTGACGGGGCAGGCGTAGTTGACGTCTGGGTAATGCTAGTTTTAATAACTAGAGAAATTGTAAGACTCAAAGATTCGAGTTCTTGAAGTCGTTCCGTGTAGCTTTCAACACAGCTTCCTCTCTCTAGGCTCCCTTTCCACTGTCTCCCTCTGTATTGTCCTTCAACAACCGTTGCTATGCAATGTAACAATGCAATTTATTTATTGATATTCCCAAAGCTCTCTACAAATTCACACGTGCACAAAGTCACTGCATTCTAAGCACAGCCTAGTGGATGATGCACAAAGTCACTGCATTCTATGCACAACCTAGTGGATAATGCATATAGACGGTACTTTACAATACTCCTTCAAATTGTTTATATTATGAATTTATTAATTGAAATTATAAACAAATTTCAAAAAATTTATCTCCAACGTTCTCCACTTTTAAAAATTTCATGGACGTAGGTCGTTATATAATACCCCTTCCAAAAAAAAAAAAATGAAGATGACAAAATGTATCTATATTTTTTATATTTTTGCTAACATCGAAACTCAGAAATAACCCATTTAAATCTATAATTGGAAAACTGCATTACCCCTTCAAATAGCCTTACCCCTTCTAAACCTGTAAACTACAACAATGTCGTTCACTGACCCCTTCAATTGACAAAATGTATCTATATTTTTTATATTTTTGCTAACATCGAAACTCAGAAATAACCCCTATAAATCTATAATTGTAAACCGACATTACCCCTTCAAATAGCCTTACCTCTTCTAAACCTGTAAATTACAACAATGTCGTTCACTGACCCCTTCAATTCAGATACTAAAATGAAAGTTTATGAAACCTGAAACCCGAATGACAGCACAATGCAATGTTAAAAGTTGTTAACACACTTCTAACCATTGAATATCAATCCCCTCTTCCAGAATCAACAATCAACAATTAACAATTTTAAATTGTTGATAAAAAAAAAAAAAACTTTCACCATAACCAACACCAACCTATAATCCTAGTAACAATGTTACTACAGAGTCGACAACAATAGGCTACATTAGGGACCAAATCATCACAATGTCAAAGAGATTCGATACATTGTTGACCTGTGTCAAAATAAACTGTCACTTTCTGTGAAATAGCCTGAGCCATTTGTTGCTTTAACGTGTACGACACCAACTTTGAAAAAACATCAATGAACACCAGTTCATATCGTCGTGTTAGTACTTATTTCGTCCATATCCACTTTCACTTTTTTCCGCTAACCATTATTTAGTGTTCCTTGGGAGAGGGGGAAGGGGGATGCCCCAAGTTGTAAGTAGAAATGGTTTAAAGCTATTTTTCTATAATCTACCCTCCCATGACTAAAGTCTTGATCCACACTGTTCTATAATGTATCTCTGCACCTCATTTAGATGCACAATGTAAGGGTTGATATAACTAAACTACATTAAAGCTCACCAAATTGTTCGGTAACGTTGCAGTTTGGAAATATTCTGAATATTGTCTCTATTTTGAAAATAAACTAAAATAATATAAATAAAATTTCATAAATAAAACTGAAAATTTGACGTAATTTTCAAAACTTGTGCGTGAAACATTATTTCAAAATGTGTAACCAACCGTAAATAGACTCGCATGTGCTATGAGTATGTGTTTTGTATACATCTCATAATTTTCAAACTTTTTCGTGAAAATTGAGGCAAATAAAATAATCTGTGGTCTTGTTGTACGTGAAAATCGCTAAATTTTTCTTTCAAGAATAGTATAAATGGATATTTAACATTGTTTGTCCAAACACATGCGACAGTCTTAAATGTGTTATACTGACATAAATGTAAATGCTAACTGAGAGTTAAAGCGCGTACAGAGTTTTCACAATTTTCACCGGGGGGGGGAATTCAAAACATACATACACACTACCTCTCGCACGCGCAATTGCACAGGCAATGAGTGTCGACCGTAATAATAGGTACAAGAGCAACATATTAGTGACTCGATCGCCGCCGGGGGAGTCGAGTACCCTCGCATGCTTCCTCCCCCCCCCCCCCCCACCTGTGGGCGCCCATGATTGGTAGACGTCATAGCAAGGCGCATTTTTATTGTGAATCAGTAGAATTCTCCTGTGAATATCTATTTAGGCAATATAAATAAACAAATGCACAAGTATTTTATTTTATTTATTCATGTAAAACAAAAGCTACGTATAACCCTTTTATAAACAACTAAAGAATGCTTTCAAAATAAGAACAGGCTAACCAACCACAGTTCACTCACAGTTTGGGCTGCAATAAAAGATTTATTTAGCATTCTCAATCAGATTCAAACTGTCCCAAAATGCCATTCGCTCCTTGTAGAACTCTTTCTCCATGGCGAAGTCGAGCGACGGCGAGTCCGTCGCGTTCTCGAGGTAGATGTGTAGGTATGACGTGCGTAGCTCTGATTGGCCAGGTGACGGGACGGTGGCAACAGGCTCCCAAGCCAGCTGAGACAGATCACAACTGGCAACGCTGTCGACAGGACAGGAAACGTGGTTTGACGCGACTCCACCAGGCGGCGTTGGTGTCCTGAGAACATACAATTATTATTATAATATTACCATTTTTGAAACATGTGTCTCTGGTTGCCACGGTTGGTATTGTAGGCTTTCGCGGCCCGAGTCTAACATCTGTCTCTGGTTGCAACGGTTGGTATCGTAGGCTTTCGCGGCCCGAGTCTAACATCTGTACCTGGTGGCAACGGTTGGTATTGTAGGCTTTCGCGGCCCGAGTCTACTTAACATCTGTCTCTGGTTGCAACGGTTGGTATCGTAGGCTTTCGCGGCCCGAGTCTACAAAACATCTGTCTGGTGGCAACGGTTGGTATCGTAGGCTTTCGCGGCCCGAGTCTACTAAACATCTGTCTCTGGCTGCAATGGTTGGTATCGTAGGCTTTCGCGGCCCAAGTCTACTTAACATCTGTCTCTGGTGGCAATGGTTGGTATTGTAGGCTTTCACGGCCCGAGTCTACTTAACATCTGTACCTGGTGGCAACGGTTGGTATTGTAGGCTTTCGCGGCCCGAGTCTACTAAACATCTGTCTCTGGTTGCAACGGTTGGGATCGTAGGCTTTCGCGGCCCAAGTCTTCGGGTAATGACTCTTCGATTGTTTATATTATTTTTTTATATAAAAGGATACCGTTTCGAGTGAGTTAGAGTAGGCCTACCTCCCAATTTCAGAGCAATTTGAATACTGCGAATTACAGAGTAAACCTATTCAATCCAATTCACCCTGTGACAGCGCTCTCTAGCCCTGCCATAGATGACAAAACCATGAGTCACTCCGCGTACTCGACCCGTTCAATCGCTGTCACATGTCCTTGTTTACGTCACACGTGTCCATGTTGGTGCTAGTTGTGTGTTCGATTGAAATAATTGGGAAGTGAATCAATGTCAATGGTGTCACGTACGAGACGGGACAGATAATGTTTGCTCCTCGCTGTGACTGCGCCAGTGGTGAATTCAGCTATGACCCCAGGGGGGCGAAGCCCCCTCGGGAATTGTCATTCGCCCCCCCCCCCGGGAATGAATTGGCTACAAGCTCTATATATTACTTAATTTTGAAATGGCACGGAAATAATGCTTTGAAGGTTTAATAAGTAAATAGGTACATTTTTCTGTGTGTCACAAAAGTATGTGACAAGAGAGCTGAAACAAGCATAAAAAAGCAGAGAAGGGCCAGGATTATCTAAACTCCGTCTCAAATTCTACTGGGCATCAAGTGGTTTGTTGAACATATATTTTTGTTTAAATAGTGTTTTAAGTAGTGTTTGTGTTTTGTGTATCAGAACACTTGGACAGTTTATTAGTTAAAGTGACGTGGAAGCAGCAGTGGTTTTGAACCCCCCCCCCCCCCCCCGCTCATTCGATGTCTACACCCCCGGGATTTGAAATAGCCCCCCCCCCCCCCCCCTCGGTGACAAAACTCTGAATTCAACACTGGACTGCGACCTGCTAGGCTATATACACATACAACCCGGATCAACGGGCCGTTAACATCGTGGGGTGTGAGCTAGTTGTGACGTAATGAAGGAAAAGCGTCAAGGATTGAACCGGTACAGCGTATACGCCACTAAAACTGTCAAGAGATAGCGCTGCTATTAGTCGTCGTACAACATCTTCGGTAATGCTTCCGTCACGGGTGGGTGAGCGGCAGCCAACCAGCGGCCGTGGCTAATTCTAATACCTGCTTGGGTTGCCGAGACCGTAAACAGGTCATCGATTGATGACGACAGCATTACCGAAGTTGTTGTAAGAGAAATATAGCTGCTGTACCACTGTCTGCGCCATTTAAGTTTCAACCAAGGCTCAGCAATTCAAGGAACCGTTTTAACACCTGTGCGTTAAGGCTGGTCCACACAGATTTTTAAGACATACGATTTAAGGTTTAACGCGCAGTCGTAAAGTTGGATCATAGGAAACACGTACTGGCGTTCACACAAAGTTTTAGTTTTAAGACGTTGTTTTTAGTTTTTAGACGTTGTTTTCATTGTTGAAACCTTATGCATTATGTCTTTAAAATCTGTGTGGATCAGCCCTTAGTTAGTTCATTGTGTTGCCACTGCATTTTTAGTGCCGTATGGATCGTGAGTTTGTAATCGACGCCGAAGTCAGGAATGAGGGGGCTTTAGTCGCGGAGTAGCTTGATTGAGTACAGGTTTTGACTCTCTTGACTCTCAAACTTGCAGAGCTCTGAAGATAGCATATCCGAGTGGCATACACAGGAATTACTTTCGGGGGTTGGGCTGCATAGAGTAAAACATAACTGTAAAAAGGTGGTCAACAAACGACGCAATTAATGGGGGGTGTGGGAGGGATGTCCCCCACAATAGAGCCGCAGAAAATTTTTTTTGTCAAGTTCGTATTTTTGAAGTGGTTTATATGTTTTTTTAGAAGAAGGTAAGATGCTTTGCTGAACGGGATACGGGTTACAACGGTGCCAAATATGATTTCAAAATAATTTAAAAAAACAATTTTATATAAAATTACAATTTCACCTATTCGGAGTGCTTCACGACTAAGCAAATAGAGAAATTAATACGTAAATCTATTTAATTGTTTGCGTTATTTATATGATTTGCAGAGTATAATTAAATCTGGGGATTTCAGGGGGGAACTCCACCCCTCCCCCCAGCCCCCATGGATACGCCATTGGATCATGCGCCATCCTTTTACCAAAACAATTATAAACAATCGACTGCGCTTTACTCGAAAGTCAAGGTGTATAGTATGTTGAAGGCTTCTTGTGTGAAATTAAGTATTCAGCTCCATGGTAATTTTACTATTATTTTATTTTATGGAACGCAAATGCTATAGCAGTTAAATGTAAACTATCATTATAACAAAAATGTATAATCCGTACAATTTTTAGGATATAAAGTTCAAAGAACTGAAATGTTACAGAACTTGTAATGCGTATAGTTCGTGTATGTTCCTGCTTAAATGGGTAGTTTGTCAACCATAAACTAAGAATAATAATAAATAATAATTTGTCGTAGGAAACCAGCTCAGGTACAATCCGTGTCTCTCTTCAAGTGACTAATATTTTGAATAGTTGCGAAGGAATGTCCGAGGGAAGTTAGTAATACTCAATCCCAGCATTCCCGTTGTGACTGAGGAAAATCAAAGAAAAAACCTTCAATCGGGATTGCCGGTGGCCGGCATGGAAGTGGCTATCTCCCAGATTAGAGCCTCATGGGCTACGCACTGTCGAGCCACCTCTATCAGTAAATTAAGAATTATAATTTTATACTTGTTAGCCAACGGTTTAGCCGCGGTCGGTTAGAAGGTTCCCATACGAACACCGAAGTTAAGCAACCTCGGGCTAGGTCAGGAGGTGGATGGGTAACCACTCTCCTCTGAAACACTAGTTACCGTTTGTTACAGCGGATTGGAGGGTTCGAAAGCTTGTGTAACAGCTTCGTTCTTCTCGTCAACTGCTCGGCAGTCCAGGTTAGTGGAGGAACCTATGTGACTGGTCAAAGTTACACCGTCCTTTCGGATGGCACGTAAAGCCGATGGTCCCCTGGTACTTTTTGACAGTACAGGAGTAGGCTACGTGCCGGTACCAGACTTCTACCCCTCCCTTCGTCATTATCATTCATAAATCATCCGTCATCAGGCTAAAGAGGGCGTTGTGCTCTACACTGGCATTAAAGAAAAGAAAATAAACAAATATATACACTTTGTTCACTACAATCATATACTAATACAAATTGAAGCTTATGTTAATTTTATGTAGAACTCGATGGAAACAATATTTCTGTAACGAACTCTTTCTCACGAAATAAAAAATCAGTTTGCATACCCGTATTTAGCGAAGTTAGTCCAGAGTGTGGTGAGGCTTTCCACCATCTTACGATCTGGATGGTTCTCAGGCCAGTCGGGGAACATACCGGCTTGCTTCGTTAAGTAGATGGTTTCGTCGCTGTGGCATACACCTAAAATATACACGAACGAGTCAGAAGAGATGAAGGATCTATTCCAGTTGGAGTTATAGAATAGTGCTTGAAGACAATCACATTCCTTTTAAAAGATCTTAAGGTCTAATAAAGAACGGGTATTGAAAAATACCATTTTCATTGGGATTATGACGAACTGTAATGTGTATACTCTAAAATATATAGGTTCTAACTTTATGTTTTGTATTTTTCTTATTACCTTCAATATAATGTGTTTTCCATATCTGTGCATCATATACAATTATAAACATGATCTGATGACATTCAAATGTAAATACTTGTTTTCTGGGCACTTAACACAATGTATTGTGTCAGAGAACCGAATCTCTCCCTGTGAATTGCCTAATCGTAACCCACAATCTCGCATTGCTGCTAACTGCTATTAATGTATTCCTCTTATGCTTATTATCCCCCCCCCCTGTACACTGCCCCCTCAAAACAATCTGGCAGTATAGGTACTTTACATAAAATCAACTTTCCTAAAAATAAAATAGAACAGAAAAGAATGCTTGAATGTATTGACTACTTTTAGTTTTCAATTATTTATTCATATACGCTGAACTGAAGACGGCTGTATTCTGGCCCTAATCGGGTATACTTAAGTTAAATATAGCGACAAATTAAAAGTACAAACATTTTTTCCCATCGGTTATCAAACCCAATCATAGCTGTCTTTAAACTGATATAATCGCTAATCGGTGTTACAAAGAAAACTCTCGCAGTGGCTTTGTACTATGCTGCTTGTGCGTAAGACCCCAGCTCTATTTACTTGATCCTGATCGGAGAACATGTGTTTGTTTGCATTCTGTGAAACCTACCATAGTTGGTTGGATCGTTGGAGAAGTACGTGGAGAAGCTGTTGTCACCCCGGTAGTTAAAGTTGTACATGTAGATTGAGTCGTGGCCGTGCTCCGCTTGCAGGAGAACTGACTTGTGGGCACCGTGCATGAACGACCGGTCAGACAGGGCCTGAAACAGGAGCGTTGGATGCAAACATTTACAGGGGTTCATTAATATCACGTTAGTAATAATTAAGTGAAATAAAAGAAAAATAAGTAGTGATTAGTGATAAGTGAGAACCTAATAGAAACTCGGATATGTAATGATTACATATTTTCTTATTTTTAAACCGGTGTAACATTATGACATCAAATGTCATACATTTTCTTAATCCATCCAGATATGGCGTTCAGATCTTTCGAGTTAGTGTGCAAAAATCATCAATGGTATTTTACCGAACTAAACTGAACTATTGTGTCATCCAATATTTCAAGATATATATATAATTTCATTCGGCTTTTCGAAAATCAAACTTCGGCGTTCCAGCCAAAGAATCCGGGTAGTGACGTAGGCCTATACCTATTCTGATTGGTCTCTGTCATTACGTCACACTCACGTCTATGAAACTCAATCCGTTCTCGGGTGGGTTAATAGGCTTGTTGTCCATATAGAAGGAGGTAACGTTCTTCCAGATGTTCTGCAACTCTTCTGGGTCTTCTACGCTGTCACTCATGGCGAACAGTCGAGGAACCAGGGTCGTCCAGTTGGCGTTTAGGTCATCGAGCAGCGCCGGGGTCGACAAGTACGCTTCAACAAACATCACAAGTAATTGTTTTCAATCTTCTCTAGGAATATTATCAGTTATTGTCAAATGTTTTCATGGTTTAGGGGACACGTTTAAAAACTAATTTGCAGGACAAATTTGAAAAAAATATTTTTGACCACATATCTTGACAAATTATGTTTATAAGTACCAAACACAGCTCCCAAGCACAAATTAAAGTCAAATCTTCTTCTGACCTGTGCATCAAATCATCCCATTGTGCAATAGGCTCGTCAGCATACAATATTGTTAAAGAATCATACCAACTCCTAGCCCCCCTCCCCCCCCCCCCTCCCTCCCATCCAACGGCATTCGGAAACGTAGAATATCAGGAAGAATAGTCTCGGCATATGGGTGAAAATAATATCAAGAAATCGGCCATCCTTGTAAAAATAAATAAATTAACGAAACTAACTATATACATGATTCCAGGGGTTTACTTTTTTCTTTCTTGAAGCGGGGTCCTAAATGTAAATGTAAAAGTAACATTTTGTTGAATTACAGGTGCATCTATACCCTCCACATGTAAGGTAAAGTCGAAGGAAGGAAGGAAGGAAGGAGAGAGAGAGAGAGAGAGAGAGAGAGAGAGAGAGAGAGAGAGAGAGAGAGAGAGAGAGAGAGAGAGAGAGAGAGAGAGAGAGAAGCAGACTCACACTGGCCACGTATGATGCCCTCTTGCGCGACCACTCCGGTCATCCAAGGCACCTTGTTGAACCTCCCCGCGCGCAGCAGGTCGAGAGGATTGCCCACCAAGAAGGAGCCCGAGTTGAACGGATCCTCGACCGTTGGTCTGTATGTGGTCAGTGGATCGATCGAGAAGAACTGTGAACGTTTTGCATCTCGATTACAAACAACATAAACTGACGACTAAAAAAATTGAATTCATATCGTGAGTCCTCAGATTTTGGGTCTCCATTCCGCCGTTGTAACACATAACCACTGTATAAACAGGCACACAGTAGCGAAACTCATAAAGAAATTACATTGGAGAACTTGAACATGCACTAGTGCTCGTATCGGCCACTGAGTGACAGTGTTCCCATGCCTGTGTTGTCGCAGATTACTTCAATATTCTACAACTTTCATGCAACTAATCAAGAGATCCGCATAATCTAACACAAGATGCGTTGAAAGTTATAGAAAATTGAAGTAATCTGCGTCAACGCAGTTAGTTGCGTTGAAAAAACGCAGGTACGGGAACTAAGCGTAAGGCTCTAAAAACTCACAAAGAAAGAAACCCCTTGCGGTATTTAAAGAACAGTCAGAAGTTGACTAATTAAGTTATGAATACTTTATTAATTAATTATTTGGAACGTTGATATATTGTCTCCTTTACGTTTGCACATCGCGCGCCACAGTTTGGTAAAATGCAACTCACTTCGTTCACCGCTAGGAAATTGGACATACGCGCGCATTGCAAAATAATTGGTCGAGTTTCGCTACTGCAAATCGACCTTGATACTGTCACATAACTTTTTTAATATCTGCGCTTCCAGATGACAGTCTTCCTACATGGGACACCTGCTTTCGTAGAAAGATAGGAACTAAAAGTGGCCGTCAACTAAAGCGTTCACCCGAGTTATGCGGAATGTCTTCCTCTCTTACCCCCACCAGCGACCGTGCACCGGGGAAGAGAGGCATTTATAGAGATTAGGGGTCAAATGCATAATCGTTCCTCATGTGCTCCTCAACCCAGCCTTTCCTCAGACTCGCCAAACCACCAATCACAGAGCAGCATTGCCCTTTGGACTGTTCTGTGATTGGTGGTTGGGCAAGTCTGAGGAAAGGCTGAGTTGAGGAGCACGTGCGGAACGACTATGTATTTGACCCTAAATCTTTCACTGCCTCTCATCGCCGGTGCACGTACGTTGGTGGGGGTAAGAGGGGAAGACATTCCGCATAACTCGGGTGAACGCTTTAGGTGACGGCTACTGTACACGCAAACATCTTGGTGGAACTCTCAATCATTATTACTTCAACCATTGGTCCAGTGCTCGAAGTAGACATGAAATGGTGGCGGGATGGTGAATACATAGGTAGTCTATTTATCCATTTAAAAAACAATTTCGCTACGGGTACTGTATTAACATGTTTTACGTTTACTTACGGAAAGGATAGCTATGAATATTGGTTTTGCAAGGTCCCAAATACCAGTATTCAGTATTACAGTAGTGAGTTTTTCGTCACGAAATGCATATTTCGCGAAAGTTCTATTTTATACTAAAATCGTGTTTTAAAGATGGTACCAGTGGCGTGCCGTCCATGGAAGCAATGGAAGCATTGCTTCCATTTTATTTTTAACTAAATTACCTATGTATACCCTCAATGCTGGCTAACAATATTGCTTACCAGTAACACTAAAATAGAATTAATGAACCAAACTTAACTACCCGAATTATGCGAAATAACTGACAGCGCAATGAAAAATCCTTGTACCATATTCTACGAGTTTGAATTCGAGCGCCAGGCCTTCGCTGTGGGCCAAGCGACGAGGGTGGCCGAGGGTTGACGAAGAAAAGCCGAGTGGAAGCAATGCCTCGGATTGCCGAGAGACACGTGGGTTTGAAAGTTGTTCGTGTTTTTACCTCTTTATAACCGTAAAACTGTTTCGTTTATTTTCTAAATTCATTCAGTGTGAGAAAGAATGCGATTCTACATTGATTAGTTGATTATTTGAGTATAATTGTAGTGTGTGACAAATGTTTGGTGTGTTGTTCATCTACGCGCGAATAAGCAATATGAAGGTTTGCTTCCGAGTCTGCGGGCTCGATCGGATCGCTTGCTGTGGGCCAAGGATCTAGGTCTAGCGCGGATGTGGAGGATCTAGGTCTAGCGCGAATGTGCACTCCTTTCTGAATTTGTACTATCAACTTTCAATAACCATGAATATGATTGAATGTTATGTAATCGATGAATTATTTGCGCGCCCATTTAGCACTCGATCTTTTCAAGAAAAATGTGCAATTATTGAGAGTGGCCGACCAACATCAGCTCTGCCAAATCTCAATTCAAAAACCAAAAAATGCACTCGGCATTTTAGCACTGATATTTTATAATGGATCAGATTTTTGTTCGTAAATTTCTAATGGTAAATTGCCTAAAACTCGTTAAAAGGCTCGTACGGCAATCACGATAATCCAAAAAAATCCGGGGCTATGCGCCCCGGACCCGCATTGACTGGGGGGCCTTCCCCCCAGACCCCCCATGCATGTATTAGGTGGGGGTGGTCTCACAAGTGCCATTGCCAAGGGATTACTTAAAAAAGTAGTTGCTTCCCCCATTAGAAAAGTCACGGCACGCCACTGGATGGTACGGACAGTATAACCTACTACTACCTATATAGCTAATACATTTTCCGATAAAACATTACAGTGTCCAATACCAGGACAATTTCCCCGGTATAAAATTGATTGTTAGATTTATTACGATATTTCCCGTCATAGCTTTGAATGGTTCTCGATCACGTGGCGTGTTGTGTCATTCACATGGGCCTAATAAGCCATCACATGTAACTCAGGAGTTACTCAGAAGAACCGGTTATGTCGCACATATCATATGCTACATAATACAGATAACGATCTCATGTTACAGTGTTACTGTGTCGTGTTAGATAACTTTCAATTTTTATCGTAGGGGCTCCAAAGACAGAAGTAGGCCTAAACTCTGTCACGCTATTACCTGCGTGTTAAGCTGTATATTAGTTATAGTGGCCGTCAACTAGAGATGAACCCCAGGTATAGACATTTCCCCAAGCAACCTTTCCCCCACCACCTTCCGAAACTCGACAGACCAGACCCGTCCGTCCCACCTGCTTACAAACCGCAGAAAGGTTCAACTACCTGCTCAATTAAAAGTGAAGTTGCGTACCAAAAAAATTAAAATCGTTATAACAACATTTAACTTCTTGTGGTTATAGATTGTTGTTTCAATTAAAAAATCAAGCAAACTGCAATTTTTTTTTTAATTCGTCCATATTTGAATGAATGTGCTGAAACATTTATCGGATTTTTTCAGTCAAATATGGACGAATTAAAAAAAAAATTGCAGTTTGCTTGATTTTTTAATTGAAACAACAATCTCATAACCACAAGAAGCTAAATGTTGTTATAACGATTTTAATTTTTTTGGTACGCAACTTCACTTTTAATTGAGCAGGTAGTTGAACCTATCTGCGGTTTGTATAAACAGATGGGACGGGTCTGGTCTGTCGAGTTGCGGAAGGTGGTGGGGGAAAGGTTGCTTGGGGAAATTTCTATACCTGGGGTTCATCTCTAGTTGACGGCCACTGTAGTTCTAATAGCTAGTTATAGTAGTAATCGTATTACTAATGTGTTGTTAGTCATTGTATCAGAAACAAGTTAATAACATGTTCGATTCGCTTTTACTCAGATTTTTAAACTTTTACGTGCCTACCAGACACACTAGGAGTCACCCTACTTTTTATGTTTGTAACAACAGGCTTGATATTTTAAAGTATGAAAAGTATTTAAAGGAAAGAAAAAACAAATTTTCAAATTTTAAATTTTAGTATCAAAAAGATATTGAGTGCATTTCTTATGAACAGAACCTAGTGTTTGTGTTTAGGAACATGATAATTAATCTACATTACCTAGTTGTGTTTGTAGAGTGTATTTAATAACTGTTCTTAACTTCAATGTTCACAATTTAATCCTAGTCAATAACATTATTTAAAACATTGTCATGGTGGTATAATGCGCAGTTTTTTCAGTTCTTGAGATGGCTTTTCACAAACAAATAGTATTTTGATTATACCTGAATACTAGGTCATACCTTCATACTTCGTATGCATCGGGTTTTGGTATTCACTTTATGGGTGTCCAAAGACAAACTAGACTACTGGATTCGACTATTTCAATACGGTTGTATTTAAATTGAGAGTCGCGTTGCTCACTTCACTCAAATTAAAAATGCACATTTGGCATTTCTTGCTGCAGGCCATTGACAAGCTTAGATTAGCAAACACGTGTTTTATATTTACGACTATGATAGCTTTATAATATTGTATGCGACAGTATTATTTAACAAGCCAAACAAGAGAACATTATGGGTGCCTGGATAATACATCTAAATATCCTGTGCTTTATGTCCAGCTTACGTCCAGACAGATATTTATATATTTACTTATTTATTTATAAAATCAAAATGACACTAAAGTGACAGGTAGTTTGTTATGAGACTCACATGGAACATGTCAGCACTGTCCGTGAGGTTGTAGGCGTCCACCTTGCGAAGACAGTCGACAAGTTGCTGACTGTCATCGGTAGGACAGTTGAAGAAAGCGGCCTGGTCTCGGGCGGTTGGATATGGATTTAAGGGGGGCAAAGCCCAAATCCCCAGGGCTGTTCCGCTCTGGCTGATGACACGGTGATACAAGCCTGAAATATATCAACATAGTTTATTTTTAAAACTTTTATTTTTTGGAAATAAATTATTTTAATAGCTTGCGATATGCACCATGGTCTTCTGAAGTAAAGTATATTGTGATTTAAAATACGACCAAAAATAGAATGCGATACAACAAACCGTAAGAACTGCATACCAAATTTTCTCGTTTTATAAAATGCGTTTTAAAGAGCACTTCCAAGTTTGATATCTATTTAATTGAAACCAAACGTTGCCGATTAGACGTCAAAGCATTGAGGTAGGTTGGTACTCACCAGCTGATTGGTTCGACAGCATGTGGTAGTGGACGCTTGTACCGCCTGAGCTCTGGCCGAAGAGTGTCACGCTATGACGTAGGTTGGTACTCACCAGCTGATTGGTTCGACAGCATGTGGTAGTGGACGCTGGCACCGCCTGAGCTCTGGCCGAAGAGTGTCACACTATGACGTAGGTTGGTACTCACCAGCTGATTGGTTCGACAGCATGTGGTAGTGGACGCTTGTACCGCCTGAGCTCTGGCCGAAGAGTGTCACACTATGACGTAGGTTGGTACTCACCAGCTGATTGGTTCGACAGCATGTGGTAGTGGACGCTTGTAGCGCCTGAGCTCTGGCCGAAGAGTGTCACGCTATGACGTAGGTTGGTACTCACCAGCTGATTGGTTCGACAGCATGTGGTAGTGGACGCTGGCACCGCCTGAGCTCTGGCCGAAGAGTGTCACACTATGACGTAGGTTGGTACTCACCAGCTGATTGGTTCGACAGCATGTGGTAGTGGACGCTGGCACCGCCTGAGCTCTGGCCGAAGAGTGTCACGCTATGACGTAGGCTGGTACTCACCAGCTGATTGGTTCGACAGCATATGGTAGTGGACGCTTGTACCGCCTGAGCTCTGGCCGAAGAGTGTCACGCTATGACGTATGTTGGTACTCGCCAGCTGATTGGTTCGACAGCATGTGGTAGTGGACGCTGGCATCGCCTGAGCTGGCATCGCCTGAGCTCTGGCCGAAGAGTGTCACGCTATGACGTAGGCTGGTACTCACCAGCTGATTGGTTCGACAGCATGTGGTAGTGGACGCTTGTAGCGCCTGAGCTCTGGCCGAAGAGTGTCACGCTATGACGTAGGTTGGTACTCACCAGCTGATTGGTTCGACAGCATGTGGTAGTGGACGCTGGCACCGCCTGAGCTCTGGCCGAAGAGTGTCACACTATGACGTAGGTTGGTACTCACCAGCTGATTGGTTCGACAGCATGTGGTAGTGGACGCTGGCACCGCCTGAGCTCTGGCCGAAGAGTGTCACGCTATGACGTAGGCTGGTACTCACCAGCTGATTGGTTCGACAGCATATGGTAGTGGACGCTTGTACCGCCTGAGCTCTGGCCGAAGAGTGTCACGCTATGACGTATGTTGGTACTCGCCAGCTGATTGGTTCGACAGCATGTGGTAGTGGACGCTGGCATCGCCTGAGCTCTGGCCGAAGAGTGTCACGCTATGACGTAGGCTGGTACTCACCAGCTGATTGGTTCGACAGCATGTGGTAGTGGACGCTGGCACCGCCTGAGCTCTGGCCGAAGAGTGTCACGCTATGACGTAGGTTGGTACTCACCAGCTGATTGGTTCGACAGCATGTGGTAGTGGACGCTGGCACCGCCTGAGCTCTGGCCGAAGAGTGTCACGCCATGACGTAGGTTGGTACTCACCAGCTGATTGGTTCGACAGCATGTGGTAGTGGACGCTGGCACCGCCTGAGCTCTGGCCGAAGAGTGTCACGCTATGACGTAGGCTGGTACTCACCAGCTGATTGGTTCGACAGCATGTGGTAGTGGACGCTGGCACCGCCTGAGCTCTGGTTGAAGAGTGTCACGCTATGACGTAGGCTGGTACTCACCAGCTGATTGGTTCGACAGCATGTGGTAGTGGACGCTTGTACCGCCTGAGCTCTGGCCGAAGAGTGTCACGCTATGACGTAGGCTGGTACTCACCAGCTGATTGGTTCGACAGCATGTGGTAGTGGACGCTGGCACCGCCTGAGCTCTGGTTGAAGAGTGTCACGCTATGACGTAGGTTGGTACTCACCAGCTGATTGGTTCGACAGCATGTGGTAGTGGACGCTGGCACCGCCTGAGCTCTGGCCGAAGAGTGTCACGCTATGACGTAGGTTGGTACTCACCAGCTGATTGGTTCGACAGCATGTGGTAGTGGACGCTGGCACCGCCTGAGCTCTAGCCGAAGAGTGTCACGCTATGACGTAGGTTGGTACTCACCAGCTGATTGGTTCGACAGCATGTGGTAGTGGACGCTGGCACCGCCTGAGCTCTGGCCGAAGAGTGTCACGCTATGACGTAGGTTGGTACTCACCAGCTGATTGGTTCGACAGCATGTGGTAGTGGACGCTGGCACCGCCTGAGCTCTGGCCGAAGAGTGTCACGCTATGACGTAGGTTGGTACTCACCAGCTGATTGGTTCGACAGCATGTGGTAGTGGACGCTTGCACCGCCTGAGCTCTGGTTGAAGAGTGTCACGCTATGACGTAGGTTGGTACTCACCAGCTGATTGGTTCGACAGCATGTGGTAGTGGACGCTGGCACCGCCTGAGCTCTGGTTGAAGAGTGTCACGCTATGACGTAGGTTGGTACTCACCAGCTGATTGGTTCGACAGCATGTGGTAGTGGACGCTTGTACCGCCTGAGCTCTGGTTGAAGAGTGTCACGCTATGACGTAGGTTGGTACTCACCAGCTGATTGGTTCGACAGCATGTGGTAGTGGACGCTGGCACCGCCTGAGCTCTGGTTGAAGAGCGTCACGCTATGACGTAGGTTGGTACTCACCAGCTGATTGGTTCGACAGCATGTGGTAGTGGAGGCTGGCCCCGCCTGAGCTCTGGCCGAAGAGTGTCACGCTATAACGTAGGTTGGTACTCACCAGCTGATTGGTTCGACAGCATGTGGTAGTGGACGCTGGCACCGCCTGAGCTCTGGCCGAAGAGTGTCACGCTATGACGTAGGTTGGTACTCACCAGCTGATTGGTTCGACAGCATGTGGTAGTGGAGGCTGGCACCGCCTGAGCTCTGGCCGAAGAGTGTCACGCTATGACGTAGGCTGGTACTCACCAGCTGATTGGTTCGACAGCATGTGGTAGTGGACGCTGGCACCGCCTGAGCTCTGGCCGAAGAGTGTCACGCTATGACGTAGGTTGGTACTCACCAGCTGATTGGTTCGACACCATGTGGTAGTGGACGCTGGCACCGCCTGAGCTCTGGCCGAAGAGTGTCACGCTATGACGTAGGTTGGTACTCACCAGCTGATTGGTTCGACAGCATGTGGTAGTGGACGCTTGTACCGCCTGAGCTCTGGCCGAAGAGTGTCACACTATGACGTAGGTTGGTACTCACCAGCTGATTGGTTCGACAGCATGTGGTAGTGGACGCTTGTACCGCCTGAGCTCTGGCCGAAGAGTGTCACACTATGACGTAGGTTGGTACTCACCAGCTGATTGGTTCGACAGCATGTGGTAGTGGACGCTTGTACCGCCTGAGCTCTGGCCGAAGAGTGTCACGCTATGACGTATGTTGGTACTCACCAGCTGATTGGTTCGACAGCATGTGGTAGTGGACGCTTGTACCGCCTGAGCTCTGGCCGAAGAGTGTCACACTATGACGTAGGCTGGTACTTACCAGCTGATTGGTTCGACAGCATGTGGTAGTGGACGCTGGCACCCCCTGCGCTCTGGCCGAAGAGTGTTACGCTACCAGGGTCGCCTCCAAACGCTGCTATGTTGTCACGCACCCATTTCAGGGCCGCCACTTGGTCCTTCATGCCGTAGTTCCCGGGAGACGCCTCGTCCCCGGTACTCAGGAAGCCTAAGTAGAAGGGAGCTTGGGGTTAACGTTTACATCACGACTCAGCAAAGAACACTCTTGCAAGAGGATCCATCATATATCTTATTCATCACAATGCACAATACAGTTGTGTGTTTCTGTTACGACGTTCGGCATCCATCTAAAATAGAACGTAGATTAACCTACTAGTAGGTAGGCCTACTTGGATTTGGTTTTTCACAACATGGTATCATTCCACATGAGACTGTCTGCAAGGGATAATAATAACTTCATATATTGATAACGAAAGCATAATATATATTGACCTATACTAGTGCACGTTGGGGCTGGTGTTAAATACGCGTACTCCATGGCTAAACCCCCCCCCCCCCACACACACACACACACACACGTCACACCACTAGTTCTAAGACGTGCTGTGTGATGGTATAAGGGATCTCTCATTCATTATGTGAACTGGATTGTGACGAGCAATGTCACAAACAGTGGTTACTATAATTTTGTTATCTGTGCTATAGACATTTCAACAGGTCCATTGCATTGCACGTTTTAACCAGTTTCACATATGTTACAGTTGCCTGTTAATAATACAGATCTCACTCTGTTGTTTTACTCACCTAGCGCTGCCAAGCGGTAGTTGAACGCAACCATGACGATGTCTTTATCCAACAGGTAGTCGGGTCCGTAGAGGTAGCTTGCTCCGGACCCGCCGAAGAAGGCTCCTCCATAGATCCACACCATAACCGGTAGACTGGCATTATCCACCTGTAGAGGGCAATGTAATGAGTCATAGATAAAGCGAGCAAAAATTATTTCTATTCTCAAGCCAGGCAAATCCCCCACTGATCCAGCCAGTTACAAGCCCGTCAGCCTGCTCAATATATTTGCTAAAATCCCCGAGGTTTTCCTCTTATCTCTTATCCAGAAAATATAGTGTCACATTGCCTCATCATTCCACACTACCAATTCGGCTTCGTCCGACATACGTCCACGGAGCACCAGCTCCTCCGACTTACAAACCGTCCGGCGGAACACTGGTAAAGTGTTCAACAGTTTACATACTCGCGGAGACGAGCGTGTATGATTTACAAATCTCATGTTTATAATTAAACAAATGTATGAATATTAAAGATAAAAATCACAACTTACCAAAGAAACCAATTTTTTTTTAAACACATCTAATTTTAACGAAATGAGATGCTTTGATTTTACCAAAATTTACTTCAACCGTTTCTCCATGGCACCATGCTCAAACGTATTACCAAGATGGCCGCCATGCGCATATTTTTAAGTTTCATGAAAACTGGAGACCATCACATCTCATGTGGATGAGTACATGTTATGGATTACCTGTGGAGTGTACACGTTGATGGTGAGGCAGTCCTCTTGGCCCACAACAACCTGTGGAACGTTGAAGTATGTTTTCTGAACACAAGGTGCTCCATCGAGACTCGCGTCGATGAAGTCATTGCCAGGGTCCAGCGGCTCCGGTGCCTACACAACAACAGGGAGAACAATACGTGACGTGGTCGTGATGGTCAGTGTCAAGGTGAGTCCTATTCAGAGGTCGTAGTGATGGTTTGTAGTGGTTCAGTGTGTTCGAAAAGTCATCATGATGGAGTGATGTTTTTATTTCCCATCGTGATGTCACTACTTTTAAGTGTGATTCCATGATTCCACCACTCTTCATACAAAATGTATATGGTTGGCTAATGGTGGTTGTTTTGACTTTTAACTATCAATTGTTTGATGGGGTTTTGAACATGGTAGCCGAACATAACCTAAAAAGAAAATACCACACTACACCGTGTCCTATATTGCAAATTACTGGAACGTATAAGATATACTTACGTTTCTTTCTTCTTACAATAAACGGACATATGTGCTTACGCTTAGGCGATAGCCTATGCCTATACTTTTACTACAATATTATATTAACAATCCTATCAAATGGTCTTATCGAAATATTACAAGCCTTATGTGGTTTCAAATTTCGGAAGTGAGAACAGACCATTTGTAGGCATATGCCTTGGCGCACTTAGGTTAACCGTGCATTGGCGCATTGGGCTAATCCTGTTTCAAATAGATCTATAACACCCGCTACAATGTCACACCAGCTGACCGCGGACTCATAAAAATGTTTTTTACACAAGCATAAAAAATGAGTCACGCAGTCAATCAGAGATGGCTTCATACCATTTCCATGATGACTTAACGAACACAGATAGGTAGGTTGTGTTACCGAATTCATGTCACATTTCGTTGTGATGAGATGACTGGGATTCATATTATTTGTCGTTCAAAAGACAATTCGGGGAAACAATTCACCTGAATCATCTCGGAACTGAAGGCCCATCCACAATAACCACTAACAGTAACACTAACAGTAAGGTTCTAATCAATCTTATTGGCTGAAGAGCCTCCCCCGATGTAATCGCTTAAAAGCTAAAACGTTACTGTTAGTGTTGCTGTTACTGTCGCTGTTACGGTCACTGTTACTGTTACTGTTACTGTTACTGTTACTGTTACTGTTACTGTTACTGTTACTGTTACTGTTACTGTTACTGTTACTGTTACTGTAACTGTTACTGTTACTGTTAATTTTCATTGTGGATGGGCCTTAACGTGTATGAAAGCTATTTCCAAAAGTGGAGGTTCAGCATAAGAAAATTGAATGTTTACAATTATATGAAGACTATTATTGTCTCAAAATGTTGGTTCTTATTACAAGCCATGAACATTGTAAATGTTACATATTAGAGGTGGCTCAGCGGTAGCCCAGGGCCTACGCGACACTCTAATGCAAGATGTTGCTGGTTTGATTTGTCACACTGGCAATTTTGACTGAAGATTATTGTTTCCGTTATCATGTCGAATGCCGGGATTGGATCTTCTTCAAATTTGTCAATGTGTTACAACTTGTTTTTTATGTAAGTTAAAACTTAGTAAATTTTGAATATGTAATACAAATTCTTGAATTCCCGTTCGTATAATTCATGCTACTGTACGGTTTGTTAGTTTTTCGGGCAGTTCTTTGTCCTACCATTATGAGTGCAGCCGTATCAAAGTCTCTCCCAAAGATAATAAGATATACCCCGGTCCCTCCAGTCTCCACACTCACTATAGCAATACACACACTACCTGTTGTTATATAATTGAGTAATTTTCTAATCAAGTATGGGTGATCGTTCATAATCTCGAGCTGATAAGCTATCGATCATTCACACGTGCTTATGCACTGACCACTGACCAGTTACCACGTTACCTGCTAATTATTCAAAGGTTGAAACTTGAGATCTTTGCTTCATTCCAGGCCTCAGGATATTTATGAAATAGTACCTATGTGAAACCTGCTTTCAAACCTGTGAGAACTAAAAAATGTTGTTTTTGAAGATTTAGGGTTGGCCTTAGGGGACCGTTATGAGAATCAATTAAAGTAATTTTGAAATGGTCTATTGCTCAATGAGTATTTGAGTGGAAATAGGCATACCCTAAACCTGAGATCTCCGACTGGTGGCTTCGCGTAGCGCATACCCTTGTAGGCGTAGAAGCTTCGTCCTCTGAATGACGTGGCTTCGATCCCCCTGACGACCCCCTGCGCTATAGTCACGGCGGGCGCTTCAGCAGAGCCATGCGCAGCTGCCACTAGGACGACCAGCAGGGTCCGACTGACACACATGAACGTGGCTCGTGGCATTATGTCTACCTCACAGAGCAGGCGGACGTTCCTGTTCCTGTAAGAACGGTGCATCAGCCTCACTCTATTCTAGACATCATTTCTAACAACGTGGACAAACGTTTCACTCTTTTTGTAGCTTTTTTAAATAACCTTTACTCTTCATCCTTGCATAACATACTACCGAACAACTAAAAAAAATTAAAACTTTTTTATGGATTGAGCTCCAACGATGCCACAACTGGTTTCCGGTAAAGTATAGTTGTGTACGACGTACTTTGCATGCTAAAATACAGCATGGTTTACCGAATGCGATGTTGCCAAAGTGCTACTTCCGCACGAGGGCTGTAAAAAGTAGTCCTAAACCAAATATCAAATATCCGTGACACGAATTATTGTACGCCATTTTAGCCTTGAGAAGCCAGAGTAGTTGACTGTGGTCGACTATATGGTCACGCATTGGTCTAGTAAACCTCAATCCCTGAGTTATAAGTTATAATTATGGATTGAGCACACAATCATGTCATATCACATTTCTCATGTTCACCACCCATCATCCCAAATATGTTGCCAAAATATGAGACGTCCCAAATATAAACAAATTTGGAATTGGTGAGTTCATTTGGTATTGATTCTCGTTATAAATTACATTGAATTGGAAAAGATGTAATTCCCAATTTTGGAAACATAACAGAAAATGAAATACCACTCGCACACGCTCATAAACACAAACACGTGCTCACGCACATTTTGATCGTATTTTGAATACTTGGGTCTAAACACATCATAGGTTTAAGATAGTTATTAATTAGAAATACATAGGGAGTGTGAACAAAATTTGTCCAATCCGCGTTGGATTGAAAAAAAAGTAAATTTGTGTGCTTTTTTAGTTTTTACCTAGATTACCTCGGTACGAAGATAAGAATAGCGTAAGTTTCTTTTTATTTAGGGTATATAGGCCCTATAAATGGTACTAATCAGAGAAAACAATTCATTTAGACCAACCGCTTCTTTCCATGTCAAGAAATAATAATGTTCATAGTTAGAGCACAGCTCGCTCACCAATACAGTGAGCGGATTATATCGACTATAGGATTTGCTATAGGTTGAGAAGAGGGGGAGAGGCCTATGTGACTATAGATAATTATTCCAGCAATCTCGTCTCTCGCAACAGTCGACATTTAAAAACAATGTATTTAACGGTTGATTTTATTTTGGCGTTATGCTTCGGTATCTCTTGTATAAAAACATTATTGCAGCTAATAGAACTTTTAATTTTCTATTCCAGACAACTGTGACGAGTACTAAATATCTGCTTTTCATTGTTGTAACTGTCAAATATTGTTCTCAGCGAACGAAAAATCTTTAAAAAATACTAAAATTGTCATTCGCGCGTACCGCTACGTTAAAGAAGTCAAATTTCATTCAAGAGTTTAAATAAAACCGGTCGTGTTTATCTGTTTATTTTTTCACAATACGTGGCAGAACATGTTGTTACGTTAACCTGATAGTTTCATAAGTTTTAAGTTAAGGGCTCCAAAGTCATAATTTGTTTGCTATACCGGTGTTTTTGCACCTAAGTTTAGTACGTTTTGTACTGCTCAACAGACTTAACAATAGTAATGTTACGTACTCGGTTGAAGATTCTACCTTCCAATGGTGGGTGAAACTTTAAAATCATATAACTGGTTCCCGAGAAAGTCTCGAATGAAATCTCGCATGCAAATTGTCTAGAAAACGGCTCGCGCGAGGGTCCGTGTCCGGCTGATGACTATAGCGCTCTGGTCCATTGTAATTCGTCTAAAACAAGCGTTTT
Organism: Isoperla grammatica; assembly: GCA_945910005.1. NCBI lineage: Eukaryota > Metazoa > Arthropoda > Insecta > Plecoptera > Perlodidae > Isoperla > Isoperla grammatica. The sequence continues at coordinate 65,568,556 of OX246737.1, forward strand.
GTGTTTTTTTTTTTTTTTTTTTTGGGGGGGGGGGGGGGGCGGACACAGTCTATTATGTGATTTTATTTGCCACGATCTCTATATGTATGACAAGTATAAATAATACACAATATTTACAGGAATATTTAACTTATTTAGTTATTATTGTTATTAGTAGTAGAAGTAGTACCCTATAGTATAGTATAGTTGTAGTTAGTTATTTAGTGGAATTGCACCTACCTTCCGCTCGTTGTAAAAACAAGTATTCAGTTTTCATGCAATGTCTTAGTTTTATTAGTTTTGATTGCCTTAGACGTTATCTAAAGAAGATAACATTTATTTTAGAAACACGTAAATTTAGCCACTTACCGCACAATATAAATATCTCCAGTATTGTTTGCTGTGGGTTATAGCGGGAAAACTTGTTACTTGAAATGTATTGATAAAACAACATAACCTTGAAATTTAATTATCATTTTATATGATTATAGAATACGTATTATCCTAATAATCACTCGCACATATCATAGAAATTAACTTATCAGTCGCGATTGGAAAGTACGTACAGCGCTTATGTAATAGATTAGCTGTATTTAATAGTTGATTTGAGAATTGAAAAAATGTTTTCAAAGATGGTGTACCGTTCACTCGCAGTCCACGCCAGGTCAATAACTAAAATAGTAGAGCCCCGTGACATTAAGAAATACTGCCAACTACGAAATACCCCTTATCGTTTTTATTTTTTAATTGTAGAAACCGAAATTAGCAAATAATATTGACTAACTCATCAAATATATATCGTGTTTAATTAAATGGATTAATAGGGAGAAAAGTAAATGATTTTGATGTATTCATTCATCAGCAAGAGCAAATAAGTAGGTCTACTTAATGTCTTCAAAAATTGTGGCAGAAATGTAGGTGCAACCGATAAAATACCATTTGTATTCAATAACAAAGAAACAGTAGATTTCTTATTCAAATTTACTTATTTCGTGCGTGTACAGTTCACGATTCGCCATAGGAATTGAACTGTATGCAAATTGATTGAAATTGATTGAAAATTTTCTGTGACTCCGCACTTCTTGTCGTTGTGTTTGTTTCTATGCAATTATTCATAATAATTAATGGCAATTTACAAAACATAAAATAAATAATAATTATAAGTATAAGTATTCTTGAGGAATGAGAATGTTATAGTTATGTCGATTGAATAATTATGCAGCACTTAAGTGGCCTTTGTTTGAACCTCACCGGTGTGTAAACACAACTTTCTACTGGACGTTAAGACCGAAATTACGACCAACCAACGAACGCCAATTAATCATCAATTATTAAAAATTATTGAACTATAGAGGTTGTATATTGCACATGAAAAATATGCACTATTGGAGGAAAATTTTCATAAACAGGATATATTTATTTTAAAATAAAGAACAGGTTCTTTTGATTTATTAGCTCATTTTACCCTGTGACTTGAACGACCACACATACCTAAACAAAATTACAAACCTAAGATTTATTGGACACAAACGTGTACGTTTACTTTTTAGTTTTTATGAATTTTTTCAATCGCGAAAAACATATCATCACACGTTTTAGGCCTACTGCTCACTGCAGTGTGTTGATTTGCAAAAACCACAATCACATATTGTAGAAAAAACTGGTTCATATTGTCAGAGGGGATTTTTGCAAACTCTTGCGATGTATTATTTTCCATTGGAAACTTGACAGGGGAATTCATCTAGGTAGTATTTGGAATAGTTAGGGTGGAATGGCCTTACAACGTCAGTATGACTCGATCCCAACATTCGTCTTCTGACTGATTAAAAACACGGAAAACCCCGTCAAACACTGGTATTGCTGGTATCGAACCAGTGACCTCCAAAGTTACAGCCTCAAGCTTATCTCACGAGCATTAACGTCAACCCCAGAACGAAACCAAACGAACAGAACAAAAAGCCACAACTTACTCAAGGTTTTCTCGCCCATCCGTTACCTCAACAATATAAGTTAGGATGTTAACTATTCCTCACACATTTAGATACAATTTTTAGTGTGATTGCTGGATTTCCATGATCTTCTCAAGGATTGGTCAATCAATGCTCATTATTCACTCCACCTTTTTAATTGTCAACAGTCCAGCATAACACTTAAGAAGATTGTCGTTGTAACAGTGCTAGATATAGCGTATGCTGTAGATAAACTGGATTTACGTGAGTTTTTGTACACCAGTGAGTTTTTCAACTATTTTTACCAATACAATATTCTTTGTTTTGTTTTTCACGATCTATATGTTTGTTTAAATATTATTAATTACTGCTGTGAAAGTTGAATTGTGTCACTCAGTAACAAAATGATTTAACTAAATCTTCAATATAGTATTATAATTGTTAATGAACGAGAGTTTCTGTGTGAATACTAACGTTTGCCAATATAGATTATCTATAAATTATTTGCCTACATTGTATATTCAAACAATGCCGTATCGTATGCATTAACAAATATAGGTCCATATATATGGTCACCGATAGAGGTGGCTCAGCGGAAAGACGCGAGACTCTAATTCGGGAGGTCGCCGGTTCGATTCCGGCCACCGGCAGTCCTGACTGAAGTTTTTTCCGAGGTTTTCCTCAGTCGTAAAAGCGAATGCTGGGATTGAGTCATACTATCAGCCCTCGGACAATCCTTCCCAACTATCCAAGCACCTTAATAACCTAGTTAGTCACCTGAAGAGGGGCACATCAGGTAAAGCTGGTGTGCACCCTAGAACGGGTATTCCTACAAAAATTATTATTATTATTATATATGGTCGGATGAGCTTTGATAGAATTGGTAACTTTGGCTACGAAATTGTTTGATAGTGCAATAAAAGCTTTTACTAAATTTGATCATAATGTGTTGACTGTCAACAGAATTTAACTCAAATGACTATGTGGTGTGTGGTTGTTTTTTGTGATAATTATCTGCGGCTATTTACTGTACGCAACACCTCAATTGTTTGCGAAATAATTACCAAGTAGACCGATGAAAATTAAACGGATATCAATAAAACAATACATTATTTGTATGTGGAGGAAAATTCAAATCGCCAACATCATAACTTACTGCAGTGTATTACACAAAATGTAAAACAGTCATCTGCAACTAGCGAACACATGCGTCTCGTATGGTTCACGGTATGTGTACGTGGACGTGCCATGGAAGTGACGTTTCCGACGTAACTACCCCTCAAGGACACAGAATTGAAGGTGTTTCTGTTAAGGTAGTTGTGATAAACCACATTAATTTGTCATTATAGAAGTGTAAGAAACCTTTTCATTCAAGGTTTTGATGAAAAGAAAAAATAGATGCTACAAAATGCTAAATTTAAAACAGTGAATGCTAAATTAAGACAAAATTAATGCTAAAAAGACATATCCCTAATTATAACACACCAAATATGACAAATTATTGAAGATGACCTACCAGATGTCATCCTTAAAACACACGAGCGCCTCCTACTGGCAGATATTGTGATTAGGGGTCGAGTAATAGCTATTTTCGTAAACCAACCGACAAGGCGACAATCTATTGTTTCTGCAGTCAGAGGGAAAAATATTATTTCGCGGCATGTTTATTCAATTAAAAGTTGTAAAACAAAATAAACATCTATCCCTGTTGACAAATAGTTCTCTTCATAACTTTTTTCAAGAAGAAATGTTGAAAAATAGTTGGTTTGAGTGCTAGTGAACAGGAAATGTAATTGTAGAACAGTATAATCGTTGATACTGTAGGTGTATTCCTGCTTCTAATGTAAAACGTCAAGGTTTCAATTTCCGGTTTGAGCTTCTTTTTACTTTTGGAATTGATTTAAAAAATCAATATGATACTGGCATGCATGTAAACAGTGACTTGACGGTGAGCCGTCATAGCAACAAGGCATATAATAATTTATAAAAAGTGTCACACTAAAGATCAGTTCTTGTAACTGTCTGCATGAGAATAGCCATGTTTGTGTTCATAGTGTTAACTTTCTGAATTTTGGGCTAACAATTGTTTTAAATTGAAACAAACTGTCTGTATGTCCTACTGTGCGGTACAGTCGGTTTCGGTCTGTTTTAAAATTGCTTTTAAATACTTTGAAATTGTCCCAAACGAAAATCAAAATAAAATCATCCTCTACATAATTTAGTGTTCTTTCTTATGAATGATTCTTCGTTCCAATAAATATTTCCGTTCTTCACATGTTCTTGTAAAATATTTATTGCAACAAAGAAACATTCTTGAGAAAGAAAGCCCATTAAACTCTCTAGAGGATGACATATATGTATTTACTTTTTTGGGACAATTTAAAAACACATAGAAGTAATTAAAACCGGGTGTTCTGCAGACTAGGGGGAAACAGCCTCAAGTCCGCCATCAACATCATGCTATACTTCTATTCTGTGTCATTACTCATGCAATAAGCTTGAAGCTACTAGACACCAAGTCTGTGTCTGACCTCAGCGCTCGTAAGTTGGAACGGATTCGCGTTCAGGCTAAAGAAGTCACGCAATAGTAAGCTATGCCTACATGTATTATTATGACTTAATCACGCAACCCACTCTGTTTAACAAGCAAAGAGTTAGCAAGATATATTACTAGACTAATATTTATATTAATTAATGTGTACATAATTAAACATACCAGCTATTATTATTTTTTACCACTACAAAGTTAAAAAGTCTCGTTAAAACAAATATTGTAAAAGAATAGCAGCAAATAACAAATAGTCAACCGTCCGTTATTGTATATCTAGTTTAAGAAATATGTTCATCTACGTCCAAGTTTCAAGAGAAAAAAATCCCAGTGGTTTGCAGCGATTGTAGGCTAGCTCGAAATCTATAATAACGTACTGAATATGCCCTCTCAGGTTCTACGCGTATAGCACAGTGATCAGGGCATGGACTTATAATAGTAACTGCAAACGCATATATATATATATAAATATATCCTTTCGGGCATTTGGAAAACATGAAAGTTTAGTAATAACACAGATAATAAAATCACACAAAACAAAACTGAAAAAATTGAAAAACATGATCAAAAAATGAAAAGAAACAAACAAATTATCTCGCTATTATTTTAGTAATTTGTAAAATGCTAATAAAATCTACTTTAAAAAGAACCTCGACAACACTTACTTACTTACTACTTACTTGGAGAGATGTTTGGGTAGTTCCTTCACGCGTGTTATCTGCCACGCAACTGGCACCGTGCGAGGGGCCGTAGTAACATCTCAACCAGTTCATCACAACTTGCGAATCACTCCTACGTTAACCTCTTTCTTCCAATACGAGGTCAGGCAACTCAGATGCGCTGGAGGCAGTGGAGTACTTATTTATATAGACTGATCGAAAATAAACCGGTCGAAAAAACTAATCGAAAATAAACTGGTCGAAAAAACTTATAGAAAATAAACTGATGGAAAAAAGAACGGATCGAAAATAATCTGATCGACAAAAAACTAATCGAAAATAAACTTGTCGAAAAACTGATAGAAAGTAAACTGATGGAAAAAAGCTGACCGAAAATGAACTAAACGAAAATAAACTGACCGAAAATAACCTGATTGAAATAAACTGATCGAAAATAAACTGACCGAAAATAAACTGATAGAAAATAAGCTAACCGATAATACCACATTTTATTTTTTTTTTGTTAGTGGGGTACCGGTGGGTTAACAGCTAAGTGTTGGGAGCGAAGCGAGGGCGCGAGCTCCATCGGCCGACTTCGCGTGAAACTCGGCCGCTGATTGGAGCTCGCGCCCTCGCTTCGCTCCCAATGCTTTGCTGTAAACCCACTGTACTCCCATTTTTTAGCATGCGTACAGTCACTACACAAATCAAATTTTCAAGCCGTTTTTTCGGTCAGATTTTTCGCCTTCGATGCCTTCGTGCCTGTTGAAAAACTTACAACTCTCGTTTCTGATGATTGAAAAGGATTAATCCATTCATTGATGAGCGTCTCTAGTCCCACCAACAGTTTGAGTATCCTTTTTGATATTTTTCTTCAATGGTCTGATCAACCAGAATCCTTGAAAACGCATTACAAGTTGTATTGAGAATCCGCCTTTCTCAAAGTACTAGAAAATCTCTGGATGGTCTTCGTGCAAGCGCAACTGTTGTATTAGTCATAGTTCACTTGGTCGTACGCAAAGTAATATGGAATTAGGCCTACTTCCCGAATCGCAGACAAATGCATCGACCTTATCCTTATGATTACCTTATCGTGTACTTCTCAGCAATCGTAACAACCCAACCGTATGAACATTGAACACCAGAACACCGATAGATCATTGTTTCCGTGTCTAAGAAAACAATCTGCATCTGTTCTGAACGGAGTATACAAGCTGTGTCATAAAGATCTATTGTAATTTGTAATCAGTACTTTGTTATTTTGATTACTTATTGTATAAACATGATTAGGAATCAAAATAACAACAGTATTATTATCGTCGTGGTTTAGTGCTTACGAAACTTCATGCCAATTTATACACTCAATACATTCGGAATCTTGTCGTCAAGAGCTTTCTAGTGATGTAGGTCAACCTGTGTCCCCCAAAATGTACCCAAAAGTCCATAATGCAAAGAAAGGACTGTAAGAATATAAATAGCCAACAATTAGGCGTTAGTCTAGGTATTCCAGTTAAGGTATTCCACTTCTCTGGTCAATTAACCGCAACTTAAAAACTACTTCCTTTTGTTTTTTTTTACCAATGTGATATACATAAGATTCGTCCGCCTGTCTTATGTTATGTCTTACACTGGCCAGTGTAGTAAAGCGTCTTACGGTACACTATAGCTAAATAGCCAGTGTAAAAATCTGTGCACTGGCTACACTAGTATAAGATTTAATTACAGAAGAATGCCATACCAACATTTACACCAACTTATATGGGTACAAAAGAACAACTAAATACTGACACTGACACTAAGTGTAAAGTGTAGTACAGGCTAACGAAGCTCATGTTGATTATTGAAGAGCCATTAAATTGCATTTCAGAAACTCTCTCACTCGTATTTGTATGACTGGCAATTAAATTAAAGCAATCTTCGTGACAAAATGTGTGCCCTCTTGCTTTAGGTTACAAATTTAACTGCTTAATTAATCCATTTCTTTAATCCGGGCTATTCTATTAGCCCGGACTGGCAATGCCCTACTGCTTTATTTGTTTAAGTTTTTAGGATTGCCATTTTCTTGTGAGAGGTAACATCTGTACAGTGCAAACATAAATACATTGGAGAAATAGTTGATGTTCAGCTGACAGCGAGAGCACCTTTCTTTCTTGAATGCTTATTTTATCTATGTAGTTGAAATCTCTTGTGAAGATGAATCCAGTGGCGTAACTCCCTATAGATAGAGGTGTTTGTTTTTCGCGGACCGCGAAATCGCGAAAAGTGTTGATAAAGAAAGGGGAGATAAACAAAGTGTATATCTGTTGATAGGCACCTTAAAAACATCAAAATTTCACCGCGAAAATTCGCGAAATCCGTCAATTTCCAGCCATAACATCGAAATTTGTATTAAAGAGCGAAATAACACGAAATCTCCGTTGTTTTTCATTTATTATAAACATTTTTAAAAAATTTAAATTTACTATTACAGTCGAACGTCATTACAACACAATCGCGGGGACCTAATATTTTTTTATTATAATGCTGATTTCGTTAAGAAGATCAATGATTTATTTTTGCTGAAATTCGGCGTCAAGCAGAGCAAACGAGTACAATTCTGAGGGATTTTACGTGACGGACAAGAAGATTCTTATGTGTTGTGACTGCCGCCTTTAATTTGACCGTAAAGACACACTAGACAAACACAGGTAATGGTAATGTCAATACACTTCGTATTAACTACTACTAGAAAATCTCCCAAAAAGCATAACACCGCCATAACATCGAAATTATTAAATCTATAAACGAAATTTAAGAAAACATAACACCATTTACAAACACCTCTTAGAGCAAGGTACGCGATGGTAACAGGCCCCGTGACCTAGAGGCCCCTTCGACAACCACCGATTTGTAATACATGAACGGATTCACAGATTTCTCAGATTCAGAATAGCAAAAAATACAATCTTAACTTGTCTCACATAACTAAAAGACAAGGTGGTGACAAATGTAATCTGTTGCCATAAATAATTATTTTTCTATCGTATAGAGCACTTACAGTTTAGTGGGGACCCAAAAATCCAACTTGCATACTTTAAATGATGGGGTGTCCTTTTGAGTTACGCCACTGGATGAATCATACATGTTACAAGGCACAAACTAAACAGGATTGTGTATAGTATGAAGTATGTACAAGTTGTCTGTTTCTTCAGCATTCAGCCTACTACACTGGCTGAATGTATTGGTAAATTAATTGTGACTTGCGAGTATAACCACCCCTTTCGGGGTACAAACAGCTGGAGAAGTCATCAATGGCGGAGGCCCCAAGGGCGGTGATTGGTAGTGCATGGCTACAATGTTTCAGATGGCATTTGGTGCAAATTCAACTGTTCTCTAACTTTGGTTTGCTATTATTACTTCACTTGAAAGCAATATAAACTCTATTGTCTCGATTACCTTTTCATTTACAATGGTACGTATAGGTTATAATAATCATTTTCGTAAACTTTTATTGGTGGATATAGGTGCTAAAATTCTCATGTTTGGTGGTAAGCCTATTGGTCTTCTATTGACAGCTGTAATGTCAACACACATATTCTCTCACTCTCAATAATGGCCGTTGTAGCATCGCAGACCAGAAGTGTGGGGCTCACCGAACATGTAATGTATTATTTGCTGTGACGTTGGTAAGAACTAGAGATGGGCACAAATATTGCTTGTATCGATATATCATATGATTCGATCTTGTAGCAATGCGATTCAATATGATACGATATATCGGCTAGAGCATATCGCATCATATGATTCGATTTTTTTGACACAATGTATCGATATATCGAAAAATCGATTCAAAAATTTAAGGAAACAGAAAAAAAACTGTTATTTTATTTTCCTCTATTTATTTTCCTCATGACTGTGACAGAATACAGCCTCGATCGGACGTATATTTATGCTACTAGGCCTAATAAACATAGGAAAATATGCATTTGACAGATACGATTAATTGACAAATTAAAGGTCCAACCAATAAAAAAGGAACTTTGGAATAAACAGTAGGCATAAATATTAAATACTTGTTCAATCTTTCATAATGCCAGAAGATAAAACAATGTTCTAACTCGGTATTGACTATTGGGTGTACTCCATAGTTAAGCTCAGTTTACACACTTATTTATGATTTAAGGTTTAACAAAATCAAATCAAGCCAAAAGCATTATTGCGTTCATACACTTCCGTAAGGTTTAAGATAAGGAAACCATAGCAACGTTCTAAAATTCTTAGCCCAGCCAATGAGAGGCGACGTTCTATTTTCCGGCCAATGGTAGCGATCCTAAGTAAAATAGTTGGGAAACTAAAACCTTAAATATTAAATAAGTGTGTAAACTGAGCATTATTACACACTACAAAAACAAAAACAATACATTACTACTAAACCTACAGCCTTTACAATACCATGCAAAAATGAAAGGCAAGGTTATAGGCAGGTGAAAACAGCAATTAATTGATTGTCCGTTTGTATTGAAAGATTCTTGTTGAAAGATTACTCAAATATCCCAAGCTGACAGTTTGAGAGAGTTTAAGAAAACAAGAGTGGACAATCGCTTTGGTGTTAATCTATTTCTTGTTTGTGTGGCAATGTGACCTGCTTTAGAAAAAAGCCTTTCAGAGGGCACAGAAGTTGCCACTATAGATAAATACTGTTTGGCAATGGGATATATGTTAGGATATACAAGTTTGAGAGATGTCCAATACTGTAATGGATCTATGTCAATGGTCGTTACTTGTTGATTAAGGTATTGTCTAAGTTCTATAGGAATTGCACCTGCGTCTTCGTCAGTTTCCAATGCGCTTGCAACAATCTGTTTATGAAAACTCCACAAATCAATATCGTCTTCTTCCCTTGGTAGATTTATTACATCTGCTTCAACCGTTGCCTCAGTTTCCAATCTAGCGGCCTGCTCCTTCTTCTTGGCCGTATTAAGTAGCGATGCAACTCTTTGAATTACCTGGGATGTAGGCAATGGCTGCTCAAAATGCAAACGTTTGAAACGAGGGTCCAATATTGTAGCATTCGCTAGAATATGCACATGCTCCACATTTTGGAATCTTTTGTGCACTTCAGCGGACAGATTTGTCTTTAAATTAACTCCAATTTCCGATGATGGAATGCAATGTTCTAATTTGTTCCGGATCATTCGAACAATTGGAATTACTTTACTTGAGGTGACATAAGAATCGCCCGACATTTCCTTAGTCACCTGCTCTAGAGGGCGGAGTAAGTTCATTACCTCCTGAATTACACTTAATTCCAATCCAGATGTCATTACAGGAGCCCTTGGAAATTTTAGCAGGATGCCATTAACAATGGTACTTAGATTGTAGAAACTCTCCAACATATAAAATGTGGAGTTCCACCTAGTTGGAACCTCCTGCTTAAGTTTTCGTAATGTACCTTCTGTCTTGCCATTGTCCATTTGGACTTTACGTAGTTGGTCGCTGGCACTAATGCACTGCTTAAAAAATGTCACAATTGACTTGACCTTTGAAATGAGTTGAGGTAACCCCTCAGTCAACTCTATTGCTTTTGAAGGCACAAGGGCAAGAGTATGGGCAAAACAGGGTAAATGCTTGGATTTTCCAAATTTGTCATGCACTGCCTTAACTATATTGGCGGCATTATCAGTAACAATTGCAGATAGCTTGTCTTCGAGTACACCCCACTCGTCTAAGGCTTCTTGTAAGACATTGCCCAAATATTGTGCGTCATGTGGTCGTAGTAATGGATACACACCGATTGTGCCAGTACACAATTCACTGTCAATTAGAAAGTGGGCAGTTATTCCGAGGTAGCTTTTTGTTGTCATTGTCTCTGTCCATGCGTCTGTAGTAAATGTTACATGTTCTGCAGAATTTAGCTTCTGACGAAAAGTGTTGGACAACACATCATATTTTTCATCGATCAATCGAGTTAAAGTGCGCCTACTTGGCACTTTAAACAGGGGGACTGTTGTATGTAATAGATGCCTGAAACCATCATTTTCAACAATGGATAGTGGTTGATTATTTTTAGCCACCATCAGCATGATGCTATTCATTACTTTTGCATGCTTTGTGCCTCCCTCTGAAAATAACAAAACATAAATTACACAGTGATCCTCAATAACATAGGTTATGCTTTGATTTAAAAAGGGGTGTAATCCGACGGATAGCAGATGTACCCAATTCACAATAACACTGTAGACGGCCTAAGTATGCGGTTATCAACCGAAAATTACAGAGCAATGAGAGCATCCTACCTGAGTAGGTATTCATATTTTTAAATGCGTCTGATATTTGAACTTGGATCCTCTTCGATGCGTTACACAAGACAGGAGTTTTAGGTCTTACTCCTGGTGATGGAAGCGAAGCTGATCCTGTGGTTGTGGGACTCACAACCAATCTAATTTCAGGATCCTCAGTTTCAATGGTATTGCTGCCTAGAAATCGTGACATGATACCCTGCAAATAAACGATTTGTTAGTAAGTTCTAAATCATGATAAATGCAGTAGGTATGTCAATTGCAGTCAACACATATGATCTAAAAGACCATACTCTATAGTGTAAAACAACAACAAAAAACATGCCTAGAATTACCTGTTCGCGCCTCGCAGCTAGACCTCCTGCAGTATCAGGTGTAGGAATATTAGGCCTACTGTGAACTGGGTCTACATCTGGGTCGTCCGCGTCTATCTCATCGGCTATGGTATTTATAGTAGTAGCTTCCACAATGACATTATTATGCTTCCTTATTAAATGATTTTTTAAGTTTGTGGTGTTCCCACTTGATTTGACGTTTTTCGAACATAATCTACATTTCGATATCGTTGAATCCACTTTTAAAAAAAATTTCTTCACACCACTCGATGATGGAGGAGCCATAGCTACAAGGCTGAAGGCTGTGTCTGCTGAAAGAATGTTTTAATCCACTTATAACACGACTGAAGGGAAACACAATGAGGCGGCTACTTTGTCAAGGGCTCTGTCAAGTAGTGTTCTGGTACTGAACAGTAACCTATAAGCAAACTAGGCCTATCACATGGAAACTGTGATCCTTCCTTACGCCTACTTACTTCCACTACTCGCTGTATTGTTTATAACAGAAACACAAGGTTAGTTTATTAACTATGTTTTATTAGTTATAACAAATCAGAAGGTTACAGGTATAAGACTTATTGCGGCCATCTTCCGAGTCTACAAGTAAGGCCTGTTCACATGAGCATGTTTTGTATAATGATAAATGCTAAAGGTGTGTTTACACACTACCACTACATCTTCTCTTCTTTAAGAAAATTACTATTTTATTTTCTATTACAATTATTACTCTTATAAGTAAAGTTAACAACACACAGATCATCTAGGCTACTGTATGTATTCACAAATTCAACCGGTCACGGGATTTGACAATCCGACCAAAACGTGACCTGACGACTCCTCGAGACACCGATACATCTGGAGGTGGCACATCATCACCCCGGCTGTCATTTTGATTTGTTGTCTGCTCCTCAACTGCTGGGCGGTCACCAGTAGACGAACTCTTTCCTGCCTCTAGATCGGGTTTCGGAACATCAGCCTCTGGTCGACATATTGGCTCTGCTATTCCCCTTGGAACCTGCTGTAAATCAATATCGAGAGGAATACTGGGAACGGAATTGTCATAGATTCCAGTAGGGATAAGGTGGTATCGATTTCGTCGCAACGTTCGACCATATGATTCTACCAAGTACGATCTTGGTTCAGGTCCTCGTCCAACAACTTTTCCATACCGTTTTAGGTCCACAATCCAGACTTCATCATTAATGTTGATTTTTGACAGTTCTTTTGCCTGATGTCTTTTATCATAGTTTTGTTTTTGTTTATCTTTTATCTCACGATCTTGTTCCTTTAACAACTTGAAGTCGGGCCACTTGGGAGTAAGTTTCGACTCAACCATTGGGAGTGTGGTTCTAAGCTTACGCCCCATAAGAAGCTCCGCTGGACTATAGCCATTTTCAAGTGCTGTTGATCTATACACTAAAAGTGCTTTGTTAGGATCTTCTAGTTTAGCTTTCTTCAAGATAGTCTTGACTACTTTTACTCCACATTCCGCCATTCCATTGCTTTTTGGGTAATGAGGACTGCTCGTTGTTAACACAAATCCGTACTCTTTACCAAACTGCTGGAACTCTTGGCAGTCAAATTGAGAACCATTGTCTGCTCGCACTAATTTGGGGATTCCAAATCTAGCAAAGATAGCTTTCATTTTTCCGATTATGTGTTGTGATGACATCTTATCCAGCTTTACAACTTCTGGATAACGGGAAAAGTAGTCTTCTACCACTAAATAGTTAATACCCTCTAAGGTGAATATGTCTGCCGCTAGTTTTATCCATGGTCCTTCTGGCAATGTTGATGGCATTAGTGGTTCTACTTTGTTATTACGATTTTCAATACACACCTTGCATTTCGAAATCAATTCTCTTATATCTTCATTTACTGTAGGCCACCAAACTGCATCATTCGCCCTTCTTCTACATTTGGCAATACCTAAATGGCCTTCATGTAAGCAGCTTAATATTTCTTTCTGCATTCTGTAAGGAATTAGTACTCTGTCACCCTTCATGATGACTCCCTCATTCACGGTCAACTCATTCCGCACCTTATAGAATTGGCCATAATCAGGATTGTTGCGAATATTTTGAGGCCATTCGCCTTGTGCCAACAATTTCAATTGTTTGCAGATTTCGTCTTCCTCCTGAGAATGTTTTATTTCATCCCACCGGCGATCGCTCATCGGAAGTTGTAGTATAACTTGATCTACGTAAGTTTCTATCGATTCCTGTAGGAGAACATCATGCTCACTTGGCAATGTATTTGCTGTATCTCTGGACAGAGTATCTGGAACACAAAGTTCCTTACCAGGGACGTGTTTTATTTCAAAATTGAACCTCATCAAACGCATACGCATTCTCTGTAACCTTGGTGAGAGTTCGCTTAACGGTTTACTGCCAAGAATAGCTACTAACGGCTTATGGTCGGTTATCACTACGATCTTCATTCCGACGATATAGTTTTGAAAGCGCTCACAAGCATAGGTAATTCCAAGAGCTTCTTTTTCTATCGTCGCGTACCGTTTTTCAACGTCGCTCAGACCGCGTGACACGTACATAACTGGGCGCCACATTAAGTCATCTTGCTTTTGTTCAAGCATCGCGCCTAGTCCATATGCTGATGCATCCGAGGAAACTCGTGTCTCTCGATTAGGACTGTACATGGCTAAAGTTGGGGCTGAGGACAACATTTTGATAACTGTATTAAAAGCTTTCTCTTGGTATGTTCCCCATGACCATTCAACTTTGTTACTTAATAAGTCACGAAGCGGTTTTGTTATTTCTGCCACATTTGGAAGAAACTTCAAAAGGAAATTTACCATTCCCAGGAACCTACGTAACTCCGTTGTATTGGATGGTTTCTTCATGTTTTTAATTGCTTCAACTTTCCCTTGGTCTATCTTGACGCCTTCCGGTCCAATTATGTATCCAAGAAATTTGACTGATTTCACGTTGAAGTGACACTTGCTTTTATTCAATGTTATCTTTGCTTCGCTTAACCTCTGAAGCACCTTATTTAGTCGCTCGTCATGCTCAGCTTGCGTCTTTCCAACTACAATAATGTCATCCATATGATTAATTGCTCCCTCTAGTCCTTCCAGGATTTGAGATATTTTCCTTTGGTAGAACTCTGGTCCTGAACATATACCAAATGGTAACCGATTAAAGTAATATCGGCCTAAAGGAGTAATAAAAGTGGTTAATTTTGCCGATTCTTGTTCCAGAGGCACCTGCCAATAGCCTGTACTTGCATCGAGTTTTGTCATAAAGTTGGCTTCCCCGATGTTGGCTATGGTCTCTTCAACCGATGGTAGTTGATGTCTTTCTCTTCGAACGTGCTTGTTGAGTTCTGTGAAATCTACACATAGTCGAAGACCTTTATCTGGTTTTGGAACCACCACTAATGGCGAGCACCAATCAGTTGGCTCTTCTATTCGTGTTATAACCCCTTCTTGTTCCATTCGTTCGAGCTCCCTTTTTACCGGTTCCCTCAATGGTAGAGCAATTCTCCGTGGCACTGTTACTGCATACGGTGTAGCGTTTTCTTTCAGGGATATCTTGAATTCTACATTCATTTTTCCAAGACCCTTAAATAATCCCGGATATTTATTTTCAGGACTGCCCTCTGTCCATTTTAGGACTAAATCTCCATTACTAGATTTGACGCTATCGATAAACTGCATCATGTTTAATGCTGATATGGCTGGTCTTCCGAGTAATGCTTCTCTAACCTCTTCCGCGACATAGATATCTTGGACTGTCGTAATCTTTTTCCATTTTAACGGAACAGTAATTTTACCAATCACTTTTATGGGATGATGGCCTGCACCGAACAGTTTCTTTGAGGTAGGAATTAGCTTTACATTCTCCTTCTTGGCCTGTAGGCTTATGTTTTTAAAAACAGATTCTGGAATAACCGTCACATCGGCGCCTGTGTCGATTTTAAACTTTATTTTGTACCTGTTAATAGGAATGTTTACATGCCAAGCTTTATTTTCTTGCGAATTGATTTCTCCGCAGTATGCTTCGTCTTCTGACGATGTTTTCTCATCATTTACTTGGTTGATATTTTTACTTCTACACTCTTTGCCCCAGTGTCCCTTACGCTTGCATTTGTTGCATACACTATCTTTTGCCGGGCACGCTTTATATTTATGATTAGGTGTGTGTCCACACCTTCCACATTTTGGATTATCCTGACCACTTGATTTTTGGTTAGGCCTAGTCTGTGAAGACTTTTTATATCTCGTCTTCGTTTTATTTACGGCATCAATGTTCTGGTCACCCTCTTCACTACGTACTACTGCTTGTTGCTGTTGTATTGACTCTTTTTGTTTAACTCTGTCAATTACTTTCTCCAGCGTCAGATTTGGATCCATTTGCAGTTGTTCGCTTAACTTTCCATCGAGCATACCCACAACTATCCTATCTCGAATAAACTCTTCGATGAGTTCTTTGAACCCGCAATTTTCTGCGATATTGTATAAGTCGTTTATGAAGACTCCTATTGGTTCTGCTACTCTCTGTGACCTTTTGTAAAATCTGGCTCGTTCGTAGATAATATTCTTACACGGCTCAAATCGTTCCTTGAACTTTTTAAACACTATATCATATGTCGACTCCTCCTCGGCTGTTAGGCGAAATGATTTTAAAATTTCCCCAGCCATAGAGCCTAGTGTATAAACAAATAGGTCTACCTGTACCTTTTGCGGTTTTAGGGTTATCTCAGCACAGCTCCTAAACCTCTCCCACCTGTCGCACCATTGCTCCCACCCTTTTGGCTGTGAGAAATCAAATGGGCCTGGTGGCTGAATATAGAAAGACGATGTTGCTCCCTGGTGTTGGCCAGCGTTATCCATGACTGTGGACAGTTTAGGCCTCTGTCTAGCGTTTATTTAACTTAGGCTTAGGTTAGCCTATAACCTAACTTTTTAGGCCTACCATGTGGCTACTTAACATCGAAATCTGTACTCACGGTTTTGTTCCTTTATTTTAGGCTTGTGTCTGCTTTTCTCTATCCCACTTCTGACACCATGTATTGTTTATAACAGAAACACAAGGTTAGTTTATTAACTATGTTTTATTAGTTATAACAAATCAGAAGGTTACAGGTATAAGACTTATTGCGGCCATCTTCCGAGTCTACAAGTAAGGCCTGTTCACATGAGCATGTTTTGTATAATGATAAATGCTAAAGGTGTGTTTACACACTACCACTACACTCGCCTCTTCAGAACAAGCGTGCAGGAAAGGGAACCCATAGTATCGCAACATCCATTATCTTCATCAGTTGGTGATGAAACACGAACACTTCAGATCTGTAAGAGTAAAATTATGCACCGTCTTTAATCTGAAAGTAGTGTGTAAGAGCACACCAGCACACCCCTTAAAATATAGGCCTAGGCAAGTATCTGAATAATATACTTGGCAGTGTAATGATAGACCTAGGGCCTAGGCCTACTTCGTGATCTGAAGAGAGCACATGGGCCTAGGGCCTAAGCTAGGCCTAGGCTACACTCCCTTGGCTAAATGAAGAGACAACGAATGAACATGCACAGACAATGATGAACATGCAACGTAAACGTATTGACATTGTATACTTTAGATTACATTTGTAATGCCGTAACAAGTACCGACATTGTGACATAATTCAAGTTGTGTTCTAGGCCTATGTTCTGATCGTTTGTTTGAGGTGAAAATACTCGTCACCTAAACTGCCAATTCACTGACAGGACTTGGGCAAGCTTAGGCATAGCCTAAGCCTAGTGAGTTAATTCTAGGGAATAGTGATCGTAATATTACTTACTTACTTGGCCTATTAGTACCATACCATTCACATCATCGTACTGGACAGTGGACAGAGACACGGCCGGTGCTAAAAGCTGACCTGTCAGATCTTAGTTCAACAACAAAGCATCTAGGTGGGGGGTTTGCGTGCGATCTGAGGCGCACCCCCTTGAAGGCGTCGGTGCCTGACACGATGTGCCAATAATCCAACCAAAATTGCGAGTGTTATTAGAAGCGGCTAATAGGGCGAATGCAACTAGGAGGTGCGAAAATATGAGGCGACTGACAAGACCGCAGGACGGTCGGTTAGTTCGCACACTGGCCACCGGGCGCGCGCCAAGAGTCAACGAGCGAGGCGCACTTTCGGCGCTGGCTTCAAGTCACACGAACGCACACGCGCACATGGAGATAGATAGATATGTGTTTACCGTAGCTAGCAGCTAGTCACAGGAAATTAATGGCAATGTCCGCGCCGACGCGGATGGGGGACGCCGGTCGCGGCCTTAAACGCGCGGCGGAACCGACGAAGAGGCACAGGGGACCCGTGGCGGGGCGGGCGCCCCCGGCAGAGGAGACGTGGCGACGGCGGGTGGCGGGATATCCCGGGGTCCCGTGGTCGGCGGCAGCGGAGAGGCAGCACGCACCCGCGCCCTCTTCGCGGGTGGCTCGATCGGATGCGGGTAGTCGGGCCGGCGCGGGGCGTGAGGCGGAGCAGACGCCGCAGCGAGGGCGCGAATTAGAGGGTTGCCACTATCGGCGGTGCGAGTGAAGAAGGAGGACGCGAGTGCGGCGAGGTAGTCGCCCACCAAGGGGACGCCCAGGTCGTTGTGTACGTCGGCCATTCGAGTGGACCTCGGGACCTCCGCAACAAGGCGGAGTACCTTGTTTTGGAGTACTTGCAGCCGTCGGATGTGCGACTCGGCACAAGAGGACCACACGGGGGCAGCGTAACTAAGCGCAGGCCGCACAACGGACGTGTACAGTCGCAGCTTCGTCGCCGGTGACATCGAGGCGCTACGTAGGAGCGGATACAGGGAGGCCAACTTGCCCGTCCCCTTGGCAA
Source organism: Isoperla grammatica (assembly GCA_945910005.1). Taxonomy (NCBI): domain Eukaryota; kingdom Metazoa; phylum Arthropoda; class Insecta; order Plecoptera; family Perlodidae; genus Isoperla; species Isoperla grammatica. Next base: position 65,587,147 of record OX246737.1, read on the forward strand.
CGGCGGCGGCGACGTGCGGCCCGAAGGTGAGGCGGCGATCGAGCAGGACACCGAGGCACTTGGAGACGCTGGACCAGATGACGTCCTCGCCGTGGAGGCGGAATGGTGCCGGCTCCGGCCCATGGGAGCGGTGGAATAGGGTAGCGCACGTCTTGGAGGCGTTGAGGCCCATGCGCCACAAGGTGTACCAGTCCGCGGCGCCGTCGAGAGCAGCTTGACCACGCGCAACGGCCACTTCGGGAAGGGAGGCGGTGGCTACCGCCGAGACGTCATCCGCGAAGAAGAAGTAGGTGACACCAGGGGGAGGTGGCGGGAAATCATGAGTGTAGACATTGAAGTAGAAGGGCGCCAGAACGGAGCCCTGGGGCACCCCAGCCCCGATGGGCCGCGCGGAGGAGGTGGATCCCCCCCGCTGGACGAAGAAGGAGCGGCGGTGGAGGTAAGAGCTCGTGAGCCGCACCAGGTAGTCCGGGAAGTCCAAGGCGATGAGTTTGTGGAGTAGGCCCTCGTGCCAAACGCGGTCGAATGCCTTGGAGACATCGAGGAAAACACCGACAGCCGCCTGTTGTTCAGCCCACGCTGCGCGGATCGTTGCAACGACGCGGGCGACCTGGTGGACAGCTGAGTGGCCCGCGCGGAAGCCGAACTGGGCGGGCGGGAGAAAGTCACGTTCGTCAGCGTGACGTTGGAGCCGCGCAAGTATCACTCTCTCGAACATCTTCGAGAGAATGGAGAGAAGGCTGATAGGGCGGTAATTGCCCGGGTCTCGGGGGGACTTTCCCGGCTTGAGGAAGGTGATGACCTTCGCAACCTTCCACGCCGCCGGGAAATGCTGCAGGCGGAGGCAGGCGTTGAAGATTGCGAGGAGGAGGTGGGCGGCGTTGTCAGGCAAGGCAGTGATCATTTGCCCCGTGACGCGGTCTGGTCCCGGAGCCTTGCGGGGCGGAAGTTCTCGCGCGATAGCCGCCATCTCCGCCATCGTGCACAGGGCGCCAGCAGGGACGTCGCACGGGGCCGGGAGCGCTCCAATGTGGGACGCGACGGCATCAGCGATGGCTGGAGAATCCACGGTGGGGCAGTTAGGCTGGAAGGAGTCCTCCAGAGCGTCGGCGAGTGCGGTGGCTTTCTCGTCGGGGCCGCAAGCAAGACCCTGGCGGCCCGCGATGGGCGGATCAGGGTGGGGCTGGCGCTGCAGGGTGCGCGCCATCCGCCAGACAGAGTTGCCTTCGAAGGAAAGGTCGGCCACAGCGTCATCCCATTTGTCAGCACGATACGCAGAAATGTCAATCCGCAGCTGCGAGCAGGCCCTGTTGAGCGCCCGCCGGAGATCGGGAGTGCGCGATCGCTGCCAACGGCGGCGAAGGGCATTTTTGGCGGCGACCGCACGTTGCAGGCGAACCGGAAGATCGAAGATCGTCACCCGTTTGGCCGTGCGCGTTGGCACGGCCGTCTCGACGCCACGATGGATGGCGAACGTGAGGCTGTGGAGGGCCGAGTCAACCGCCGCTTCCGTGGGAAGGGGGGGTGGGGCGGACGGGAGCGCGGTCTGGACCGAGGAGGTGAAGGTACTCCAGTTCGCCGCCTTAAAGTCGAGGAATGTCCGAGGGGGTGACGTGAGAGGTTTGTCGCCGACGCGGATGAGGAGGGGGTTGTGGTCGGAGGTCAGCGCAGGGACCGACGCGACGTCGTATGAGCAGCGGACACGGGAGAGGAGGACAACGTCCAGGACGTCAGGCGTGTGGGGCGGCACAAATGGGAAGTGAGTGGGGTCAAGGGGGCCAGCCACCACGTAGTCGTGGAGTTGGGCGTGGGCGAAGAGGGCGTCCCCTCGGCGGTTGGAGACCGCGGAGTGCCACGATGGATGTTTTGCGTTGAGGTCACCCGCCACGATGGCAGGGGTAGGGCTGGAAGTCAGGGCGTTGAGGTCCCCGTCCGTGAGCGTCCCGGATGGAGGTCTGTAGACTGAGAAGAGGCGGAGAGGTCCGCTAGGGAGGCGAACTTCGATGGCGGTTGCCTCGACGTGGCGCAGCGGTGGGACCGGCACCTCAACGTGGTGGATCCGAGAGTCGACCAGGATCGCCGTCCCCCCGCCGCAGCGACGTTGCGCCCCAGGTCGGTCGGTGCGGTAGACGGCATGATTGGCCACTTTCCAAACAATGCCTGGGTGAAGATGGGTCTCGGAGAGGAGGGCAATGGAGGCCCCGTGCTCGCGCATGAAGAGAAGTAGTTCCGGAGTTTTTGCCTTAATACCCCCATTGGCATTCCAGGCAACGATGCGGAGGCCAGGTCCTTTTCTAGGGGGCATGGCTGAGTAGGTGGTGTTGAGCAAGGGCCTGAAGCATGCCCGCCATGTGGTAGACCGCGTGGTCGGTCGGGAGAAGGCGAGCAATCGCCTGCGCGAAGGTGATCACCACCCCCCAGGGGGAATCGCCCGTCTCGGCGGCGTGGGTGGGCGGAGCCTGGGGGGCCGCGGGGCTGGCTGGGGCGGTGGCCGGGGGCGGAGCCGGAGACGGAGCACCGAGGATCGTTGTGGGCCCGGCGGCGGGCAGCGCCGGGAAGGCAGCGTCGCGATAGGAGAAGCCAGCGCGTCGTGTCGACGAGCTAGCAGGCCGGGGGCGGGAGGGGGCGGCAGCGGGGGCGGAGGGGCGCTGGGCGCCGGACCCGCGCTGGCGTTCGAGGGCTCGGGCGTAATGGGGGCACGCCCGGGAGCACGAGGGGTGCGGCCCAGAGCAGTTGGCACAGGTGGCCGGCTGGTCGCGCGGCTTTGTGCACGACTGGCCCTGGTGAGAGCCGGCGCACTTGTAGCACCTTGGAATATGTTCGCAGAAGGCGGCCGCGTGACCGAAGCGCTGGCAATTGTAGCACATGGGGACCCCTTTTTGTCCCCGGTAGTGCTCCATGCACTGTGACGACAACGTGGCCGAGCCTCGTGAGGTCTGATAACGGTTTGTTCTCCGGACTGATAACCATCGTAACGACGAAGAGCGGGGTGCGAGCGCGCGGGGCCTCGGGGGAGGCACCGGGCTTTGTGAGCTGGGACACATGCTTAACATTGAAGCCGGCCTCCGCCAGGTCAGCCCGAACATCAGCAACCTCGTGGGTGCTGCTGAGGCCACGGATTACGAACTTACGGGTGTGGACGGCCCCCGTAGAGTACGAGTGCCACTGGGCGTGGTGAGCGCGCAGGGCGGCGGTGACGGCACTATAGTCGGCCGGCGTCGTCAGCGCCACTTTGAAGTGGCCGTTGCGCGGGGTTATTAAGAAGTCAGCGGCGACGAGCGGCTGGACACAGGCAAGCACGTCTACGTACCGTTCGAAGCCGTACACCATGATGGCAGGCACACGGACCTTCCGGGGCGCAGCGGCCTCAACGCCCTCCATAGAGGCGTCGGGAGTCGAACCCGCACTGGCGGGTCCCGCTGGCTGCGTGTAGCCGTGATCGGCTAGCGGGGCGAAACGGTTTTCAAGTGGCAAGTCAGGCGCCTGGGGAGGGGATGGCTTGCGTCTGGCTGGAGGGCTGGCGCAGTCGCCACGCGGGTGGTCTGTCTGCGACGCTGCAGCAGGACTCTCAGGGGTGTCACGAACTCTCTTCAGCTTCTTGGCCAGCTGCTGCTCGCGGGTCTCGACCCGGGACCAGCCAGGCTCGTCGGGCGAGGGGGTAGGGGCGTCGTCCATGTCGGACATCGGACTGGCAAGTGCCGTCGGGGTGGGCTGTGGGGGCGGTGAGACAAGGGCGAGGGGCGAGAAGCGCAATGTTCGTCCACTCAAGGGACACCCCTGAGGGGCGACATGGAGGGCAATGGCGGGCAGGGCCCAAGCCCGTAGAAGAAAGTTTTGGCGTGTATATGGGCGAGAGGCGGAACACACACACGCAAGGTAGAACGGAACGTAGCACGGTCCACGGGGGGACAAGCACACACAAGGCACACACAGGTATCGCGATGCGACAGGTGTTAGGACGTTCGAAAGAAGCGCGACAAGCGAGCGAACAAGCGAGCGCGAAACCGGAACCGGAACCCCAGATCTTAGTTCTTACGTCTTACGTCTTCTTCTTCTTTGTCCGAGTCCGAGTTTTGGTGAATGAGATCAACGGCCGTGCGCGAAAATATTGAGTAGGCCCTAGACCAGGCTTCCGCCTACACCTATTTGTTTTTTCGTATCTGTTGAGTTACTTATTTGTCCTAATTAGGACTAGGACTTCTAAACATTTTATTGTTTATTTTAGTTTTTAATTTGATCCGATTTTTTACTAGATCGGATCAAAATTGAATCGATTTTCTAAAAAAATCGAATTCATTGAATCGATTCAAAAAATCGATATATCGTATGCTCATGTATCGATATATCGAAAGATCGATCTTTTTTGCCCATCTCTAGTAAGAAGAACTAAGAATAAAGGCAGTTGATCTCCAGCAGTGGGCGTTGTCGGTCGTGCCTGGTTCCTCCCTCCTGTCACCCAGTTTGTAATATTGGCGACGAGGTGAACGTGAATATACATCATTAATGTAGTATATATTATGTATATATATTTAATAATATACATCAGGAATACGACTGTGTAACCATTTCGGTATTGAAATCCTGCCGTGATGGCCGAAAGTGGGCCGGGAAAGTTCGTCGTCACGGGGGATGAGGGCACGGTGGCCCAAAGATGGACGCGGTGGTTCCGCGCCTTCGAAATCTTCCTATCGGCCAAGGACGTGACAGCTATCCCAAGGAAGAAAGCTTTGCTACTGCATGCAGCAGGCGAGGAGGTCCAAGATATATGGTTCACGCTGCCTGAAGCGTCGATGGGCACCGGGGTTGGAGAAAATGCTGTCAATGAATACAAGGTATGCTGCGAAGCACTACTCAAGTATTTTGTACCTAAATGCAGCTATACCTTCGAAAGATTTAAGTTTCGTCAGACTAGGCCAAAGGAAGGGGAAAGTTCGTTGCAATTTCTCACAAGGCTGAAGGCTGGCATAGTAAATTGCAACTATGAAAACCCCGAACGGGAGATCGTGGACATGCTCATTGAGCATACTCAGTTCAGTGAGCTACGACGGGAACTTCTAAAGGTAGGAGATTCGCTCACATACGACAAGGCGAAGGACCTAGCCAGGTCGTTGGAGAATTCCGAAAGCCAGGCGCGCGCCATGGAGTTGAAAGATAAGAATGCAGGCCTAGGCCTAGAGCCTGAGCATACCATAGCTAGGATTAGTCATTCGAAAAAGGGGGCCTGTTTTAGATGCGGATCTAAAGAGCACTATAGTAAGTCTAAGTCCTGTCCTGCTAGAGACAAAAAGTGCCTTAAATGCGGGAAGATGGGTCACTTTGCAATCAGATGCCAAAGTGAGTTCGACTCGAGTTCCAGTAACCCCAGCGTCGGGAAGCCGAAGTCCGGGAAAAATTCCCAGCACTGGCGGAAAGGGAAACATCACGTTAGACAGATAGAGGCTGCTGATGACAGTGACACTGATACAACTGATTCCGAGTCATCTGGGGTGAGTACTCCTGACAAATATGCCTTTAGCATTGGGCACGACGGCCGTAGCGGCGATGATGTTACTGTAGACGTGGGAGGTGTGAGTATCATTTTTATGATAGATAGTGGAGCGTCTATAAATGTCATTGATCGAGCAACATGGGAATATTGTAAAGATCGCAACATCAAGGGCAAGACGATCCGTGAGTCGCGAACGATTCATCCATACGGGGGTAGCAAACCCATCCGTACCCTAGGCCGAATCGAGACAAAGGCCGAGATAGATGGTGTTTCTACGCAGGCTGTCTTTCATGTAGCGGACTGTGAGGGCATACCACTGCTCGGTAAAGAGTCTGCTAGGGCATTGAAAGTACTAATGTTAGGGTATCCACTCCATCAGCTGTCATCGGTAACTACCGATCTACGGAAAACGGAAAAGGGATGTAAGATCCTGAAAGCTAAAATTCGGAAAGATTTTCCTAACGTATTTACAGGAATGGGAAAACTCAAGGATTTTAGACTTAAGTTACACATCAGGCCGGATGTTAAACCGGTGGTACAGAGTGCTAGGAGAATCCCACTTCACCTACAGAAAGAGTTAGAGGTTAAGTTGAAGGAAATGGAACATAAAGGCATAGTCGAAAAAGTGAACCAACCAAGCAAATGGGTTTCGCCGTTGCTGTTGAGTAACAAGCAATCAGGGGGTTGGAGACCTTGCGTGGATGCCAGGGCCCCGAACCAGGCTATCGTGAGGGAAATCCACCCTATCCCAACGATCGAAGAACTAGCCAGCCGACTAGAGGGGGCGTCCGTATTTTCGGTTCTCGATATGAATGAAGCGTTCTTCCAGATCGAACTAGACGATGAGTCGAAGGATATTACTACCTTTGCCACCCATAAGGGTCTTTATAGATATACCCGCATGTTTTTTGGGATGAATTGCGCTCCAGAAAACTTCCAGAAGATCATAGAGCAGTTAATTGCCCACTGCGACGGTGTAGCGAACTATCTTGACGATTTCTTTGTATGGGGGAAAGATAGAAAAGAACATGACGAACGGCTCACTAGACTTCTTCGTATTCTGAGAGATAAGAATATTACATTGAATTGGCAGAAGTGTGTAGTAGGTGCATCTGAAGTCAAATTTCGTGGTCATCTATTTTCGGCAACCGGGGTAAAGCCTCTAACTAGTAGGGTTAAGGCTGTCCTAGATTTCAGACCGCCAGCGAACAAAGAGGAAGTCGCCAGTCTGTTGGGTCTCATTGGCTATAGTAGTCGCTTCATTCCGAACTACTCGCAGATAACATACCCATTGCGTTCTCTGTTGAAAAACAACCAATCTACATTCTCCTGGGGAGACGAACAACAAGAAGCGTTTGAGAAGCTGATTGCCTTGCTTTCAAAACCACCTGTATTGGCTTACTTCCGACCCAGTGCACCTACGTTTGTTATCACTGACGCTAGTCCATACGCGTTAGGTGCTGTACTCGCACAACTGCAAGACGGAAAATATCGCGTGATTGAGTATGCCAGTAGGGCATTGACTGATGTTGAAATGCGTTATAGCCAAACCGAGAGAGAGGCCGCCCTTGGACTCGTTTGGGGATGCGAGCGCTTTAAATTTTATCTTACTGGAGGACCGCCGTTCACTTTGGTTACTGACCATAAGCCGCTCCAGTACATCTTTTCTAATCGATCCAAACCATGCGCAAGACTCGAACGATGGGTAATGCGGATGCAATGTTTCGACTACGTAGTAGAATACCAGCCAGGAAAGTCTAACATAGCAGACTCACTATCACGTTTGGTCAAGGCCGAAACACCAAAAGCCACGGGTTGCGAGGACCTCTACGTGAAATGGATAACGGCGCAGGCAGTTCCGCGCGCAATGGCATTGGAAGACATTCAGAGAGAGTCAGCGACTGACCCGGATATTACAAGTCTACGAAAAGCCATTTTGAGTGAATTTTGGCCTACCGAGCTAAAAACCTACGAGATCATCAAGCAAGAACTTTGTGTCTTTGACAACATTATTCTTCGAGGAACTCGGATATTGATACCGGCCAGTTTACGTCAACAAACACTCCAACTAGCACATGAAGGCCACAACGGGATGACAAGGACCAAACAGCGCCTGCGAGGTAAAGTTTGGTGGCCAGGGATGGATAAAGACGTGGAAAAGCTGTGCCGCTCCTGCCAGGGGTGCCAACTTGTAAGTTCTCTTGAACCACCTGAACCACTAACTTCTACGCAGTTACCGGACGGGCCGTGGAAAGATGTCGCATTGGATCACCTGGGTCCGCTGCCAGATGGTACGTACATCCTAGTAATCATCGACTATTACAGTAGATTTTTTGAGGCCATTCTTACCAAGTCTACGAAGTCCCAGAAGACCATCGAAATACTCTCCGGAGTATTTGCCCGCTTTGGACTTCCTGAGAGTCTCCGGGTGGATCGTGCTCAGGGTTTCATGTCCGATGAATTCCGCACGTATTGCATCAATAACGGCATACGGCTTGTAGAGACGACCCCCCGACACCCCCAAGCTAACGGAGAGGTCGAGAGACAAAATAGGACGTTGATGAAACAGCTCAAGATTGCCCATGCTCAAGGCACGAGCATTACGCAAGCACTAAATAGCTTCCTACTATCGTACCGCTCGACCCCGCACGCAACTACTGGCGTTAGTCCAGCATTCCTCATGTTTAATCGGGAAATTCGAGATAAACTACCATCATTGTGCTCCCGGAGACCCGATGACCAGCATGTTCGCGACAAGGACGCTGAAAATAAAGCAAAGGCAAAACTCTACGCTGACCTGCGCAGACATGCCTGCGAGAACAACTTGGCCGTCGGAGATACCGTACTTGTGCGACAACCTCAGAACAACAAACTTACTACTGAATTTTCCAGCACACCTTTCCAGATCGTGGGGAGAAACGGTAATGCTGTCACCGTGAAGGGACCGTCGGGCCAGCTATATACGAGAAATACAACAGCTGTTCGAAAATTCGAGCAGCCCGACCCCGGAAGGCTACCATCAGTACCAGAGGTCGAGCCTGTGCCTACACCGCCCGCCGGCAGAAGTCCAACCCGTTTGTCGACAGATGCCCAGGCACCGATGGCACCGCCGGTCGCAGATTCTCCAGCTGTGCTGCAAAGGCCGTCCCGAACCCTTCGGAAGCCAATAAGATTCCGAGATAATGCATATTAGATTTTGAGATTAATAAGACATTTTTTCATTTTTGCTCACTTCTCTTTATTTTGAAATGTTAACATTGGGAGAGGGTAGCCCATAATTTAACGGTGGGGCATTGTAGCATCGCAGACCAGAAGTGTGGGGCTCACCGAACATGTAATGTATTATTTGCTGTGACGTTGGTAAGAACTAAGAATAAAGGCAGTTGATCTCCAGCAGTGGGCGTTGTCGGTCGTGCCTGGTTCCTCCCTCCTGTCACCCAGTTTGTAATAGCCGTCGTGACGACACGTGAAACTCGCTATACGCATTAGACTAGACTTCCTTGAAACACGTGTTCTTTGACAATGAAATATACTCAGAATTGTAACAGGTCTTTAAGTAGGGAAATAATGTAGTCAATATGGTATAAATGTTTATTATTAATAAAAAATTGGCTGCTCACGAGTTAAAAGTTTGACAGTATTCCGCTGCATGGAGCAGGCGATCACAAGACAATTGGCAGCTCCGACTTCTGTGAGCGAAAGAGCTTGATATTGTACACAAATACATACTCAGAACTGGTCTCACTGTTGGCTAAGTGACTGTTCTATGCACTATAATATTACATGAACATATAACCAGAGGAAAAACAAGTAACATCAAAGAACAGAATTTAATTTAACCCTTTACAAGGGTCAGCGTAAAGGAACAACCAACAAGTATCAACAGAAATGTTAACATAGGTACTTGGCTAAACAGGGAGCACTGAGGTAGTCCCAATACATTAAAAACAATTAACAAGGTGATTTGCATTAAAACCCGATTTTATCCTCTGGCTGGAATGTCAGCATTACCATGCTAAGAAAATACAGTTGAAAGATACAAAAAATATTACATTATTTATAAGCATTTACCATTCTAGTTGCACCAAAATGCAGAAGAATATTAGATCATGTCACGACAATCAAATTAATTCCTACCTTAAGGCTTAAGGGGTTTTAATTGAAAGAAAACATTCTGAATGAAATTACATCAGGATCATTTTACCATTTTTAGCTGTTGTAAAAACATTTCAAATTCCTTCACCAGAGTCCCAATTTTTAATTTAAAGATTTTTGACTATGGATTTAACAGCCACTACAGTATTTATATGTTATGTATTAAGGGATATTCATTATTTATAATATATTGTTTTTACACAGTTAGAATAATACAAAATTGTTAGTTTGGCATGGTTGTTCTATATGATTGCACTACAACTAGAATGATTTAACTCTGGCTGTTAAGTAAAGTCGCGCGCTCACAATGCTTACTAAGACTAGCGATTGAAAGTTGAAGTATACGATTTTACATTATACTGTTCACAATGATTAATGGTTAAGACTAGTGACCTAGAAAGTTGACTAACGTTCAACTTCTTAGGCACTCAAGGTCAGATTCCTAGTAACAACCAATCAGCGATCGGTAGATCACACGATGTTGGCCATTGAAGTAGTCAAACCAGTGTTTGTTTATCTAACATGTAGAGTTGTAGAAGTAGACTATACTTGGTATGGTTTTGACGTCTTCCGGTTTCGGTTGCGAATTTCGTTTGTCTCTTAGCTGTCACTTTGCACGTAGGTACGAGTAAAATTTTACTCACCAGTTATCAAGAATAGTAAATTGGCATTCATAACTGCCAACTGTGCTATTAGATTTAATTCTTGATCCATTTTTAACACTTTTAACACATAATCAACTAAGTCTCGGGGTGAAACGAATTTTGGCGCTATACAAAAAGTTCTTCCAAAGCACGCTACGTGCGGGACTGACATTTCAAAGCACTTCGCGAGTGCTGTTTTGTGAAGTGTTCATATCTTTCTTTGTAAAATTTTGGAGGCGGAGTCTTGGTATCAAGGTTAGTTCTTAAATGTTAGTCTTAATCATTAAACCATAGTTCTAGTAAAGATTGTGAATGCGGCTTAAGATGCATGACACTTTCCAACAATCAATACAATCACGCTGGTGTCTCCATGGAATGGTCAACTAATATTTTAAAATTAATTTAAATTTTCAAAATATGTTAAATATTTTCAATTTGTGTTGTAACTAAAAGAACATTGTGAAGTAGAGCAATCCTTTCAACTGTTTGGATGGAATGTCAAGTTACTTGTTTAAAATCTTGTCTTAATAGTAAAAACAACTAAAAATTTGCATAAAATTAAGCCATTCATGCATGAATATGTATTTAATACACACTGTACATGCAATTTATAGCTGCCAACAGTTAACTTGGTTACATTACTAAAAGAAGAAAAAACTGGTATTAAAATACCATTTTTTTAAATTATGGTATTACTTATGAAATAAAACATGATGTATTGCAACAGGGCTGAAGATAATGCTACATTAATGACAGAAACGGTTCAAGTATGTATATAGCCTTATGGAATCAAAGGTTATATAGTAACCAGATCTTGCAAAAACATGGCAAAAAACGATGACTTCACGAGTTGGTCAATTAATACTATGTATATCATAAGTAGGGTCATATTAAAGTCCTAAAAGCCACATGGTCTTAAAAATACTGCTGTATACATCAATAAACCATTCCTATCATTAATTTCTGATTACAACATATAAAAATGTCTTCAACTTAAAACTAAATGTCATCAATTATGCATATAATAAATTAAATAAAGCACAACCAAAATAGCTACGAGTGAGGATAGAATATTTGGAACTGGTTCCAAATTCCGTCATAGAGATTAGTTTAAGAAAATCAGTACAGCTTTGTCACATGGCTACAGTCTGATAACAAAAGGACATACTAGTACAGTATGCAGTCAAGATTATGTTCTTAAGTTACCAGAACTTTTCCATTCTAAAAATGTTTCATAAATCATTCTACATAACATTATTTAGTTATATCCAACAATCAATAATAATTAACTGGTTAGCAAGAAATCTCTTAAAACATGGTAGGTATTGGTAGTTGGCAAACAATACAAATAATTGTTAAATTACATTTAAGTTCGCGCATCTTAATATCACTCGTTGCACTTGCACCCTCAACTGTTAATCTGTTAATTGGCGAAGAATACACAAAAGACAGAGTATAGAAAATAATTATCATTTACATCTGCACATCAAATTCATTGCTGCCTTGGAAGTCACAAAGAGATTGTGATCTATTTGCAACTAAGTTAAAATGTCTTTATATAGCAGAATCACATTGTGATCACATCACACGTAACTTCATTACGATACTGATAATGTTCCAGTATAATTGTTTATAGTCCAAAAGGACTGATAACTTCATGATACCAAAGTTATTAATAACGGAGGGCCCCACACTGATTAAGGAAGATGGTTGTACATAGTTGACAGAAGATTACTAGTTCACAAACGATGGATGAAAACTTGTATAAAATGTTTGTTTGTCACAATGGAAATGCATGTAAGCTTTTCTTCTTCTGCTCCTGTAGACATCATCTTCCTGTATCATTGCTTGTCGTTAGACGGCAGTGGGGGCCCGTAATTGTCAATGCCATTTTGCCTTCTGAGCAAATATGTCCGCTCGGAGGTTTTGGGCAAAACAGATGCCCAGTATCTGCAAAAACAATAAATTATGATGAGTACAGTTATAGTATATAATGATTTCTAGTGAAATTTATAATTTTTACATTTAGAACAACTGCACAGACTCAATTAGAACCGTTTTAAAATTGAACTTGAAACCCTGATTTTAGTTTTAATTCTATGGAACTGGAACTCAACTGTAATATGGTTCCTCAAGGTTCTTAAATGTTCCTACATGCCCCTTTATATTATGTATTATTATTATATATGCAATCTAATCTAACTATTTAAATTGATTGTTGAGATTTATTTAATATTTCACAGTTTAAAAAATCAATCCAGCATATTTTGAATGGCTCAACTCCATGGGTTTACTTTTTCATTATATTGATGTTTTATCCTACATGCTATCACATGTTGTTTGGTAGTAGTACCATAATATACTGTTCATAAATGTGCTTATGCTAAATAACACTATGGTACCAGTACCTGGAAGTTAGGCAAAAAAGGTGAAGCCAACCTGACTTAAAATGTATATAACATGTGTTTATGTATGTTTTTACTTTGATAAATGATAATAAGTGTAGTCGTGTACTACATGTCTCATGTGCTATGTCAACGGTTAAAAGAAAAAAAAGAAACGTGAAGCCATTTTCTGAAAATGAAGATTCTATGATACTGATATAACCCAACCTTTGACTTTCTGTGGCAATGTTATCTGATTCAGTGATTCATCAAGCAAAATATATTACCTTTCACTCGGTAGTTTGTAATTTTTCAGTTGTTAAAATAAAATCTTATTACATCATTGTCATCATCTTACATCATTACATACATCATAAACATACATACATACATACATACATACATACATACATACATACATTTTCAGTCATGCCTATACTACATAATATTAATCTCTAATAGTCATGCTAAGTAATGTTTAAACAATAGCAAATCATCATTACCTAACGATTTTAAAATCTAATCAACCAAGGCCTACCAAGTATGCCAGATTTCACTCAAACATGAAATGCTAGATGTAGAGAATTTAGGAGACAGGATGGGAAGGGCACTGCTAAAATGGTTTCATTACGTATGAAACATATGATGAAAGAGAGTATGCCAGGAGAATGTATGAAGAGGAATGGAAGGAAGAAGACAAAGAGGGAGGCTGAGAAAGAAATGGAAGAAGATGATAGCAAGAGACTAACAGGAAAGAAGAGAGACGGGATTGTGTGATGACTGGAACAAGTGGGATGATAGAAAGAAGTGGAACAACTTGGTTGCAAAATGCAAGCTGACCCTGCCTGAAGATGAAAACAGTGATGTATGATGATGGCAACGACAATGTAACATCACGAGGTTAAATGGTGGTACACAAAGAAAAAAACAGATGCTGAGACTTTTATGGTAAATTCTTAAAAAGTATAGAGATGCTCACAATAACTTATTTCAATCATTCTCAATTAACCAATAATGAAATGTCTCTAAACTATCTTCCAAACTGACCAAGATGTGGAGTTTTGACAGTGCTTCAGTCTGTAACTTATGGGAAACTTTTATATTGACATATCAACATACTTTAGTCCGTCCTTGTACTCATATAAATTTGAAATAGTATGTTCCTTATATAATATATTTTGTATTATGATATTCAATATTCATTGTTGTTATGTCCATATCTATTGTCTTTTGTCTATTACATGTCTTTTATATTATGTTTAATTCATTGTAATTTATAACTTTTTGAAGTTTTTGCACATGTCAAAATTAAGTTCGAAGAGTTCTTTTTACCAAACTTTCCTTGGTATATGTAATAAAATTATGTACTCAATGCATTTTTGAGAGTTTATTATTAATTAATTGTCTTGAATGCAGTAGTACGGCTTCATTCTTAGAATCCTCAAAATACTCCAAAGTATTTTCAATGTTTTAAAAGTAATTTATGATGGGTATAAAGTATAAACTGTACAGTGAAAAGTGAACCAATATTGAATATACAGTAAAACATACTTATAAAATTCAGCGTTTTTTTAATTAAATTCAAAGCACTCATAGTTGTAGAGAAAGTGATCCAGGAGGTCATGCAGCTGCATAAACTATGGTTAAACATGCCAACAAATGGTATTGGATTCACTTAACTGACCTGTATGTAGTTGGAATCCAAGAAGTACATACCTGCAGGAATGCCATTGCAACCGCAATGCCAGCAACCAACAGAAGGTTGCGCTCCATCCACTCCTCGCCTGCTTGAACACATCCCTTCTCATTCACGATCTTGGCCACGTCGTATTGCTGTCAATCATATCTCATACTTTACTTACATTGATACACGCACTGGAGTGACACACACAATAGACGCAGGAGCCCAATCACCAACTATCAAGGTTCTATTAAAAAAAAAAAAAACATAGCACCAAGCATAGTAACAATGGCAGCATGCAATACATCTTTCTTGGTAAACTGATGTCTTGTTCATTCCAGCCTCGATTACTGCTATAGTCGGAATGGTTAATATTTCTAAAAACATTAACAAATTTACACATGCCCTACACCATGAATAAATAACATCCCCGTTTACAATACTGTAATAATAACAAGGAAAACGCTCTTGTGTGACGCGTTGATGAGCGAGCGCGTCCATATCTACGAACTTTCTGGCGAAAAGTTTTCAAAGCTAATAAAAACAACAATTAACAACAATACAAGAATGCGCATTGCAAACATTTTTCTAATTTCCATAGCTATTATACTTCCCGACATTGTTGGACGTCGTGCAGTGTGCATTGCTAAGAATTTTCGTTGTCATTTTGTCTAGTGTTTTCGCCGCATTCCACCACCGTTATCAACACTTATTGACAGCAATAGAAATGTAATTTCTGCCTCTAATAGGCATCAGATCGTGTTTTTATTAGTATGTTCATGACCGGACAAAAATGTACTATAATATATAGCCACCTCACATTTTGCCGTTACTGTGTTTCAGAAAAATATTTTTGAGTAACTTTTGTGTAACTTTGCCAATAGTTATCAAATCATCATAACACGAACAAATTATTTGTGACCAGAAAAATTGTAAAAATATGGCTGTCTCAAATTTTTCTACAATTTTGTTTCAGAAAGATATTTTGTAGTAACTATAGTGTAACTTTGTAACTTTTAAAACGATTTCGTCACAAAACTATACACCTTCAATCCACATCGAGGCTTGTGGTTGGTCCAATTTTCAACTTGATCGAACTTTCCGTTCGACGACTATCGACAGACATAAAAAATAAAACAGAACGAAGTGCCATAAAGGTCTAATGGAGACGCTCGCTTCGCTTGCTTAATAACAACAGAGCATCAATTATCAAAAATAAGTAGGCTATGTGCTTCACAGTAGGTACCAAGTTCATGCTATCCAAACAGCAATCCCAAAAGCCTTATAATGTCCAAATACAAGCACAATGCATGCATGAGACTATACACATGGCCATGCATACAGATGCAGTGTTACCTTATGCTGTTGTACATTGTTACAATATTGGTTGATTACTCTAATCGTATGTAAATTATTACCTTGGCGCGAGTATTAGACTGGCTAGTGTAGTGTATGCTACGTTTAATAACAACTAGATGCTATCAATAGAGGCATTTGTTTTTCGCACATCGCAATAACACGAAAGTTTACACTTTAAGTTGAAACTTGAAGCTTTTTCGACATGATGGTTCAGCTCAAGCTGTTTTCTGTTTGACGCGTTGATAAGCGAGCGCATCCATATCTACGAACTTTCTGGTGAAAAGATCTCAAAGCTAATAAAAACAACAATAAACAACAATTCAAGAATGCGCATTGCAAAATTTGTTCTAATTTCCATAGCTATTATACAAGTCCCGACATTGTTAAATGCTGCAGTGCAATGTGCGTTGCTAAGAATTTTTGATGTCATTATGTTTAGTGTTTTCGCTGCGGTCCGCCACCAATACTATGAAACCGTTATTAACAGCAATAGAAATGTAATTTCTGCCTCTAATACGTATCCGATCGCGTTTAAATTAGTATATTCGTGACTGGACGAAAATTTACTGTAAGGTAGCTACCTCACATTTTGCTGTTACGTACTGGGTTTCAGAAAAATATTTTCGAGTAACTTTTGTGTAACTTTGCCAATATTTATCAGATCGCCATAAAATGAACATATTCGTGACCGGAAAAAGTTTTAGAAAAATATGGCTATCTCACATTTTTTCTGCCATTTTGTTTCAGAAAAATATTTTGCAGTAACTATGGTGTAACTTTGTAACTTTTCGAACGATTTTGCCTCAAAACTATACAACTTCAATCCACATCGAGGCTTGTGGATGGTCCAAATTTCAAGTTGATCGGACTTTCCATTCGACCGCTATCGACAGACATAAAAAAAAAAAAAAAAAAAAAAAAACAGAACGAAGTGCCATAAAGGTCTAATGGAGACGCTCGCTTAATTACCTTGGCACGAGTATTAGACTGGCTAGTGTAGGCCTAGTGTATGCTACGTTTAATATCAACTAGATGCTATCATTGATAGCCTATCAATATACTTTTTGTCAGTGAAACTGTAAGAAAAATGGCGGAATGTCAGCATATCACATTAGCGACAAGGAGCGATGCTTCCATCCCACTTATCCATTACCCTCAGCCGCCACCCTTATCAGAGCTAGGTTAACATTTTTTTTTTTTTAAATAGCATATTCAGTAAATATCTATAGGTACCTATTTATTTTGAGGTAATCCTAACAACTAGCAGACGTACTACATATGGACTTCTGCAACATTATCCTACAGTGGTAAACTACTATTAATATTATTATTATTATTATTACTTTTATAATTATTATTATTATTATTATTATTATTATTATTATTATTATTATTATTATTATTATTATTATTATTATTATTATTATTATTATATTATATAATATTATTTAATATACTTTAGGAGATAAGAAACTATTTCACACCCTCTCCAGAACAGCTCCTTCTGTATTATATATGTACCGCTAAACAGGTAATAAAGAACAATACAATACAAAGGTACATTTCTAAATGCATACAGAACTATGCTAATTGGCACAGGATATAACAGAATACTTAGGTAGGTATAAAACTAGTGGTGTTTCTGTTTATCATACTACACAAATTTGATTACAAGGGCTAAATAATAAATATGCTTTTGGTATCTAATGGTTTTTGTGCTAAGCATACAATGATTTCCTCTCGATGTCTTGGACCGCCAACACTTCTAAGTGAAAACAAGTCACTACACTCTACAGTCTACACACATGTTGTATAAGTCTACCTTACCTGTACTATCCAAGTGTTCACGTCATAGAGAAGCCTAAGAATGCATGTGTGCAACTCCACAGCATACCTGTAAAACTGCCACCCCTACTGCAACCCCCGCCACCGGGACGAGGTTAGCTTCAACCCACTCCTCTCCTGACCGCAGACACCCCCGTTCAAAGATGTTGCGCTCACCAGGCTATAGCATAGACCACCACCATAACCATGTGTACAAGCACCAATATGCCAACAATTAGTACCAATCCCAATTGAGTGACATGATGTTACGAGTTTCTGAGATTTTAATAATATACTATTTATTAATAACTAATAATTTAAATAAAAAAAATAATAATAATAACAATAATAATTGGTCTCTAATTGAAAGTATGCACCGAGATGCAAAAAGCAATCACTTTGAACACATGTAGGATAGTACGAAAATTTCTGAACTGAGAAGACTGAAGACTTCAAGAAGTTCTCCATCCTGATGATGGTTTTCGTGGCTTCTACCATACGAAGAGCGAATGCTGGGATGAGTACAAAATATGCCACGACCGTACATAGTATCTAAAGTTGGTTTTTGAAAAATAATATGAACAGTGATATATTTAGTTAGTTGGTAAGTAGAGTTTAATAAGGTGGAAATACTTGACATGTCCGTACAACATGTTTACGCCGGTTTTGACCGAGTTTGTATGTATTGCAACAATAAAGTAATAATAATAATAATAATAATAATAATAATAATAATAATAATAATACCGGTACTAACATATTCATTTGGAATTATTAACTGGACACAGACAGAACTTCATGCCCTAGAAATTCTCACCCGCACAACATTCACCAAATACAGAAGTCATCACCCTAAGTCAGCAATAGAAAGAGTGACTCTACCTAGAGAAAAAGGGGGAAGAGGCTTGATTGATTTAAACAATTTATATTATAAACAAATTGAAATTCTGAGAAAGTACTTTTATACAAAATGCCCACATTCACAACTTCATAGAGCTATAGTATCGGCAGACAAGTCGCTTTCTCCCCTCAATTTAAATGACGGAAATTTAAACTTGCTTCAAAAACTAAATTCTGACACAGCAAAAGAGATCAGAATATCAGAAAAGACGTTACATAGCAGACATTATAAAGAACTTCTTAAGGATAGCGTCGATAGGGTAGCATCAAACAAATGGTTAACGTCCGGGGACATTTTCAGCGAAACAGAGGGATTTATGATCGCTATTCAAGATAAAGTAATCAAGACTAACAATTACAAAAAATACATACTGAAAGACGTCACAGTGGAAGATAAATGTAGAAAATGTAATTTGAACGGCGAAACAATTGAACATATCGTATCTGGGTGCAAAATGCTTTGTCAAACAGATTATCTTCATAGGCATAACCAAGTTGCAAACATTGTACATCAAAAATTAGCCATGAAGTATAAACTTATAAACACAACCACTGCGTATTACAAATACAAGCCTGAAAAGGTATTAGATAGTAAAGACTACAAATTATATTACGACCGGGCAGTTATTACAGACCAAACTATACATCACAATAGACCGGATATTATATTTATTGACAAGAAGAAACAAGAAACGATTTTAATTGATGTTGCCGTCCCTTTATGCCACAATGTAGAGACAACTTGGCGGGAAAAGATAAACAGATATAAGGAATTATCAATTGAAATAAAAAGGTTGTGGAAGCAGAATAATGTAACTGTTATACCGTTAATTATATCAGCAAATGGCATTGTTCCACGTAAACTCCATGACAGTATTAAACTAATTGGTCTCCAACCGAACATATACATCGAGATGCAAAAAGCAATTATTTTGAACACGTGCAGGATAGTGCGAAAATTTTTGAACTAAGAAGAATGAAGACTTCAAGAAGTTCTCCATCCCGATGGTGGTTTTCGTGGTTTCCACCGTACAAAGAGCGAATGCTGGGATGAGTACAAATCGGCCACGACCGTACATAGCATCCACAGTTCGGTTTGGAAAAAATAATGTGGACAATGATATATTAAGTAGTATAGCCAAATGTGGGCATTTGAGAAGCAGAAGAAGAAGAAGAAGAAGAAGAAGAAGAAGAAGAAGAAGAAGAAGAAGAAGAAGAAGAAGAAATATTAAGTAGTTCTAAGTAGATTTTAATAAGGTAAACACATGGAAATACTTGACATTTGTGTCCGTACAACATGTTTATGCCGGTTTTGACCGAGTTTGTATGTATTGCAACAATAAAATAATAATAATAATAATAATAATCTCAAAAACTCAAGGTTAGAAAGGTGGTTTCTTTTGAGTTAAGTACACACAATTGTTTATTTTACAACTGATTAATTAAGCTAGAAGTAACTAAGTAAGGGCAATGGTAGAATGTAGAGATAGGATCCAACAGCTTACGTTGAAGCCTTCCAGCCATCTTTCTCTTGAGTGATCAAGACGAATCAATCACGAAATCGACAAATATGTATTTTTGTTAAGGTTGCCCATCGACATCGATTAATCGATTTAAAATCGATGTCGATGCAAATTTCCGACATCGATTTTTTTTTCATAAATCGAATCGTTTTTTACACAAAATAATAATAAAAACAAAATCTGTACTCCGCTCGTCGACAATGTTACAACACAACATCAACTTACCAGAAGGTTTTGTGGTTTTGATAGTTTTTCTTTTAGTTTTTACATTGTTCAATGAACTTTTTTTCCGATGTCGATTATTTCACGTTTGATGTCGATGTCGAAAAATTTCCGACATCGCGATGTGACATCGATGTTTTGATTTCGATGTCGATGTTGTAATTTAACATCGATGGGCAACCTTAATTTTTGTGCATTTTTTACGATTGTTGCTTAAACTCGAGAAAATTCGCTGTAATTAGCGTGAATTCATATATTTCGCGCTTATAGCATAACATGGAGTTTTTCGCTTGAATTCGCAAGAAAAAAAGCTTTTAGTAGGTGCATAACCCTACCAAAGTTCGAGAACTTCCGTAAAAAATTATTTCTTTCACTTTAGCTTTTATAATTAATGGGAATTTCACGGGGCTCTAGTATGTATAATATTGTAAATAATGTAGTTAGGTTTGTATACCTAATGTAGTTTAAACCTAGTTTGTAAGTAACTCAATGTTCATCTGTAAAAACCTGCCAATGCTAATGTTACGATAGTCGTGCTTGTTACACCATCTGGAATGTAACCTCAACAGCTCCAAATAAATATAATACAATACAAGGTAAGCTGTTGGATCCTATCCCTACATTTGCTACTCCAGCTGATTGCCAACTATCCTCATATAACCTAAGTAAGGGCAAATATTGTTTGAGATAATATTGATGTGGTGATGCATGCAGATGCAAAAGTATCTCACACATGATCACATCCCTAGAAGCCATTCAAAATTACCTATGTGATAACATGAAAATGGGGAAGAAATAAAATAGCAGGCCTTAATCTTTAACAATCATCATTTTGACCACTCTCACCACCACATAGGTTAGTTTTGGTTCTATATATATTTCTATGTGTTAGTAACAGTAAGCAGAACAGAGGTGATGAATGATTATGAAGCATCAGTCTACATGGATTGGAAGGTTGTAAACAAAATGCACGTTTATTGGTGTTTGTTAGCAAGTGAATACTGAAAGGACCACTATACCCAAACACATGTTGAGTCATGTATGTTTGGGTATTGTATGCTGACGCTTTTGTGCACGTCGAATGAAAAAGCCCCACCACTCAACGAGGCTTCGTTCGGCTCACAGCGCAGGTTTCGTTTCGTCTGTTTGTGTTTAGCTGTGTTTGGGGAAAAGAGAAAGGAGACCAACAGCCCACCTGAAACGTGGTAGGTGGTCGCATGACAAGTAGAACACATCACATGAAATATGTATTAAAAATATCCTAACGTTTCGCCTTACAGCCTTGACCATTCAAGCATTGGAGCATTACTGATGCATCTTTACACTAGTTAAATGTTTGTACACCGTTTAGGGTTCACACAATTATTTAATAATGTTAATTAATAATGATATACATTCTACATGATGTTCCTAACCCCACTAACTAGACCCTAACTTTAGATTGTATACGTATAGACAGACTTGTTACGGTACTACAATTATCTTCTATGTGTTTATTACTGTGTAGGAATTTTAGTGGCGGCCCTACGGGGGGATAAGGGGGGGCAGTTGCCCCCACAAAGCACAAAGTATAAATTTTGGTCGAATTTCGAAAGTATTGTGCCCATCTGTAAACAGGATATTGAGCTAATATTTTTCGTTGAGAATATACATTTGTTTAGAAGTGATTTCCACTCTTTTATGGTAGCTGGCTCGGGCTCATTGTCAACGATTTGGTCAATTCCAAGAAACATACAAGTGACGCTATACCTTTTATATTTTTATTTTTAGACCTGTTATTGTAGTGCTTACAGACAGTTAGGGTAGTTTCAAGGAAGGCAATGGCATATTATGTTTTAGTCCTGTTGTACCGTGTCCGAGGAAGGAAGCTACAATTGTTGTTATTGTATAGTTTTCAATGTGATCTTTTAAGAAATGTGTATAACAATTTAAAACTCTTAAAACAATTATATTGCAGCAACGTTTTTACTAGTGAGTAATTTATTATCTGTGCGCGGTTGTGTTTGCGGAAAATGTCGTCACGCCCTGCAGGTTCTATTGCAGAACTGTCAAAAAATATGAAAAGCAAAAAATTTAAACCTAACAATTCGGAATCTAGTACGTATTCTTATACTGTCTTTTATCAACCAGCGATCGTTTCCAGTGTGCCTCGTTCGCAAGTTATTGTAAGTACTAATAAAGGGAATGAACAAGTGAGTGAATATTGCTAATACAGTAGAACCATACCTCCGGTGAGCGTAGGATGCAAAAGATTATTAAAACGTATCTGAGAAATAGTGTATGGTATGGGTAACACAAAACTCTCGAACTAAGCTGTGATCGGAATAGAAAAAACCCTGGCAAAATCTCTCGATCTAAATGTTGTATTGGACAAGTTTTTGGCAGTATGTAGGCGAATTCAACTCAATAAGGTCGCTCAGACCGTCATCTAACATATCTGTATATACCGTACAACTTTGATACTACAATGGGGTAAACACATTCAAAACAATTATTATGGTTTGTACTTTGTTGGTGGAGGCGAGTATTGGTACTAAAGTAGTGGGCTAAATACTTTTGCCAATTTGTCTTGCACCCTCTCTAATTTGCCTGCCCCTGTGCTGCCTCCCCACCAAAAGATTGCTGGTGCCGCCACTGAGGAATTTCAATTATTATTCAATAAGATTACTATCTAGGTTTAAGCTTAATCTTAAGCACAATGACAATTCCCATGTATACCATGTCCAAATATACGTCACTTGATGAAATAAATATAATACAATACAATACAATACTACATTTATTTGTACTAATTTACTATCACAATAGCGCTCATGATAAGCGTCAAAAGTCCGCGAGGTAAGTAAGTAACTTGTTTGTAAGTACAACTAAAATCTGTTTCATCATACAAAAGCTGACAGTTTGATACAGTATTTGGTTGATGGTGACTTGAGCTTGAGGAACTCCATCGTTTTATTAGTTCCAACTAAATATTTTGGATGTCAGCTGACAATTTCAAAGCTTCTGATAGGTAGTCATGGTGGAAAAAGTTAACAGAGACTGCAATATTTAGTTGGAAGTGTTATAACACTGGGCATAAGACTATTCGGCAAGTCAGTGACCTGGGCGACTTATGTCAAGTTGAGATTCGGTTTCGGGGATGATTTGGTGAAAATTTGATGGACCAGTTTCCATTGCCTTAGAGCTGTTCCTCATTGAAGGTGAAGAGTAGTGACCTCACGACCCTGAAGGTGACTATGTGGTGACCATGGTCGTGTAGGTCGACACATTTAAACATTTCTAACATTTCATGTAATGTGTTCTACTTCTACTTCAAACACACAGCTGCCTAACGTACCATGTTTCAGGTGAGCTTTTGGTCTCCTTTCTCCTTTTCCCAAACACAACTAGCCAATAGGGCTCTCACAACAACAATCATAAATTTGAATGAAGTAATATATAATACATATATATTTCCTTCAAAGCATTTTTATAACCAATATGAAAATGTGATATTTCCAATGAATTTATTATAACTATTGAATAAAAGAAGTTAGTTTAGTTTTGTAACATTATCTCTCTTAAAATATTGAACTTGAAACTGAGTTACTAAATAGTAGGTCCATTTGACAGAAGGAATAAGGTACTATTTTTGTTCTGGAGACAGTACTAACTGTTGTGATAACTCTAAAATTATTTCTAAATTCTAATAGATCTACATTGAAAACTATCTAAATTTGTCAGAATTACCAATTACAGCAGGATGCATAGATGTTCAATAAAATCTTCTTTAAATGAATGGACTACAGTAAATACATATACAGTATGTATTTACTATTAAGGAATGGCTTATACAGAGGAGAGTGGGTGGGCTTCAAATAACCCCCTGAAATCCCAGCTTTAAAGCAAAAGGGTAGTCTTACTATAAAAATCACATGCATTTTTATGGTTCCTTGTAATATCTTGAGACGATACACCATATTAAAAAATTGATGAATGCTCGAGTTAAGGTTTAGTAAGAACTAGACCACTCGATTGCGCAAATGAAGCTCGGTCAACTTCCGTTCAAATTAACCGGCGGGAATACTCGAACTCGACTCGAAAATCATGAAAAACTCGCTCGCTTCAAGTCGAGTACCAACTACTTGACTCGACTCGAGTTTTCGAGTACTCTCACATCCCTACTTGCTTAACATATGCTATGGACATAGACAAAATCAATGTTGTCACAATTTTTTTTTTATTGCATTTGGATACTTGTGTTTATTTATTTTTGTTGTCAACAAACCACAGAGGCTGGCCTACTGCAACACAGGAAGCTGTAGATATTGCAGGATATTGTGATGTAAAAATTAGGACTTGTTCATTATTTCATTTTTACTTGGTTTTAGTTATTCGCGTGATTTATGGATACTTTACGATGACATAATGTGTTACTACATAGCTGTCGTCACCGTAAAGTATGCGCTGTGCTCGGCTATTTCGTCAGTCCAGCTCGTTTGTAATTTCATGTTATGACGTGACTGGTGTAAATATTTATAATTGTATTGGGGGCAATCACTGCGGCAACTTTGCTGACTGCTCGGTTCAGGAGGGCGCTGGTTCAATGATGTCGTCAGTGAGGCCTGGTCCAACTCTTTCATAATTGCTACGGGAGGGGGCGAACCGAGTAGTTTGATTGGAAATTTTCGGCTTGTTATGGCCAGCGTAGGGCTGAGTGGGGGTGACGTGGGTATGACGTAAGAAAGTCTAGGTGCGAGGGAACTCGTGGGTAATTTGGGGCATTCAATCATGGAATGGTGGGAAGAACGAGGGAAGACCCCGACGGAAGAACTTGGAGGCCGGTCGTGGACATGGACCGAGGAGCTGAACCACATCACGGGGTCAGAGTCAGCCACCAGGAAGCTAAGGTAGGGGTACTATGTATGTATGTATGTATGTATGTTTTCCCTCTACAGCTACCCTCTGGTTAGGAAGGTTAATTCCATCAGACCTGGAATGCCCATAGACAGATTCGTCATAACTAAGCCACGTTGGATCATAGTGTTTGTGTAATTTAATAAATTCGGTACGGTTACTCTATTTGTTTGAACCAAAGTCTTGTCATTCTAAGACCTAAACTGCCAGAACTGGTATGTCTCGATCCCAATGATGTGAGAACCACCCCTAGAGCTAAGCCCCAGTACTACTACGGGTCCGTCGACTTTGGAGTCCGTGGGTTCGAGGCTGAGCCGGCAGAATTGGGTAGGTGTAACGGTAGGTTTTCAACTTCTCACTATCTAACAATATAAGAGTTCAGGTAGGCTTAAGCAATGTTAATGGGTCATTGCAAAGTAGATATTATTAAAGCAACATCTTTGCAAAGTGCCTCAATATAATTCTGACAAACTTGTTTTATAGCATTAATACATAATGAATCTAATTCTTCGAAGGGAATGCTCACTTTTATCTAAGAAACAATACTTACATATCCTGGTTTTCTGACGTCATATCCGCACTGTTTGTTTTTGATAATCTCCTGCAAATGTAAACAAACATTATAGTTGCAGGCTAGAACTAACATGTACGACAAACGTCCTACACTAGTACCTATTAGTACAATATGACAAAGGAAGTACGAATATTCATACAAATATCTTTGAAAAACTTTTTTTTAACTTGGTGAAACAAATTAAAGGTTATTAGTGGCAATGAATCACTACGTGCTATTGTAATACTTCTTCAAAATGTAATGAATAATCCATTTTTGTGAAAATGTATGGGGAACAACAAAATATTCCCAAAATTACTAGTACAAACTTTAGTAGAGGGGATAGGAACACAGCTTAATATGTAGGCCTACTTTGAATTGATTTTTTGAGATGAGAAACGCTTAATAGTACACAGAACATTGAAACTTTTTCGTCCTCTTGTAGCCTTGTTTACTGGACAACAGTTGAAAAAGATACTTTTACTGTCGAGTGAACAAGGCCACGTGAGGCAAAAACAGTTTCGATGTTCTGTTTGTCAAAACGATTCTGATCTCAAACTATCAATAGAGGGTTAAAGTAAGCTGTTGGCTCTATTAATGTATTTCACATTTTGTATGTTGTTGTATAATATTGTAAACATGTCCAGCCCCTAGAGCAGTTTTGGATAAAAACACTGAGCATGATATATTTATGCCAAGAAGGACCAAACACTTGCCAGAGAACCAGGGAACTCTTCAGGAGCAGAAATGACTTGTATTAACAATCTGTACATTTATACAATCCTTTTTTAAATTATTTAATTGTGCACAAAATTTATTAAGGTTGATACACACAATCAATTCGGATTGTCCCAATTTCAAATTGCATTGGACAAGTGAATTAAAATTGCCCATGTGCACTACTATAGTAACTTGCGTCTTCTCGGTTAGGATGGACTGCTTCATTATGAGAGGCCGTAAAATGGCTATGTATCGAGTTGTTGGATGCAACCCTACAGATTTCAAATTTTCAATAATTGTGTTATCTCTGAGCATGTGTTGTCTTTTTTCGTATCATATTGAAATTCTAATCATAGAGTTTTGTTGAAGCTAAAAAGCTAAATGTCTCTTTTAGTGTGAGGCCAGTTTCCAAAAAAGATGGCATGCATTATATCATGACATCCCAAGCTATCCAGTGCCTAAAGCCTGAATTCAAATATATGGGCTGCAAGAACCATGGTTTAACACAACATAGCTTATGACGAGCCATGGCCACTATGAGTAGCAATCATATTTCATACGAGAAAATACTCCAAAAAACAAGTAAGCCATATCCATTACAAAACTGTTGCTATCCTCTAGTTCAGACTGAGTGGAGATGAGGCATTTGTTATACATACATTTGGTTTTCTCTTGCAGCAAGAAAACGGAACGCCGCACGCTTCTCTGCTACCAACATCTCGTGACGAACAATTAAAATAGTTATTACGATCCCAGTCCTTGGGCCCTTCAATACCACAGCATTGCAACTGGAAGTGGAAACAAACTTCATTAGGTATGTAGACTAAATGTTCAGACATACATTGGCATGACACAACACACCCATACAACACTTGTTCTGCTTGCACAGTGCAATCGTGACTATCCATTTACAAAAATCTTAGGGTTCAGTCTAGTATGGGTTTTACAACCAAAATTGACAGCAAAACAATATGCATTATCATGACACATACATTCATCATGGTTGTAATATGTAGTTAGTTTTATTTTTTAATTTAATGTTGCAAACTATAAATCTGAACACTAAACAACAAGTACCTAACTGATTATTCTTTGTTTGTTTGTAATCCTTTCCAATAACTTTTTAATCTAAATACAGTATCTAGTGCTAAAAGTTTTACATGAGTAAAACTTATGTTAAAAATAGAAGTTTTCTAGAGTATTACTTGGCATAATGATCTCAATCTACATTTAAAGGCTATATTTACTGTTTACACTCATACAATTGATAAGGTCGTATACACCTTAGAGCCGGTTCACATAAATGACTATTGACTATTGATTAAGCGATTTGAACCATAGAAGATACGTGCTGACGTTCACACAACTTTACTTTTGCCTTTTGACTATTGACTATTGACTAACGAATTGAAAATATCTCAATTCCTTAGTCAAGTCTTAGTCACAGCCAATCAGCACGCAAGAACTCTCACTCGCATGAATGAAACGAGTCTTGTTGGTTTTGTGGCTTGACTAAGAAATAACCACGGTGGGGTTGTAGTCAATAGTCAATAATCACTAGTCATTTGTGTGAACGCGGCTTTACCCCAACAACCCAACTCGTGTGTTTGTTTTGATCCAGCCTCCAGCCTCTGTACAAAACTGTTACCTTGACAGGTGTATAAATCAAATTTAATGTCACCTACACTTGACACACTATTGAATTTAAAAATACTTTTGAATTTTCCACAAATTTGCAAAAGTAAGAATTCTAGTCACATATTATTAAAATAGACATTATATGCGCGCAGTAGGCCTACCATTATTTTTCAGACTAATAGAGTGAAGGAAAGGTAGGAAGACGTTTTAAACTAGTACAATATAATATATATTTCCATAAATTTGCCTTTCACTCTATAAGTTACAAAACACGCAACAACAAAATAAAATGTACCTAGTTCTTTGTGAATTTGTGTGTGTGTGTAAATCACATAGATATTAGCATTAGATCCACACAAACCCTAGACAGACAGAGATGTCAAGCAAGATGGAACAGCCAAGGCCGGCCTACCACCATTACACAACCCTTCAACCCGGCACCCACACCAACTTACGCAATGTGTGTCAGAGCGGGCGGGCAGTGTGCCTTGAACAATTCTAGTCACAAGACACGTATATGTTGCCACAACTCCGACAAGCAGTAATCAGTTACACTGAATCAAACCCTATCATACTGTGAAGTTGCTATTATAAATACTATCTGGTTCGGCAAGCTTTAAAGTATTGTGTGACTTGGTGATGGTTTAGTACATTTATTTCTGCTTCACATTCAGAACTAAAGTCTCTACTTAGTAGGCCTATTATATTTGTAGTTGTACCCGGCCATTTCATCGTAATTGTGTAGTTGTATGTATTGTTATCCTATGTACATAGGTTTTTTTATCTGAATAGGATACACATGAAATAAATTAACACTGTATCTATTAATAACAACTAACACTATAATGGATCAAATAACATATATATATAAATACAAATCTAATTGTGAAGGCTTTCACGGACGAGAGATTTATTAACTGCCACTGGAATCAATCCGTGATTTTTATTTCTATTAATTTGACGTTTAGTCGGAATTACATCCAACTTTTTCAAAACATTTTTTTAAAATATTAATTTAGGCTATATTAATATTTTTAAAATGTTTTGAAATAGCTATATGTACTTTCGACAAACCATCAATTATTAGAAATAGAAACCATTCCATTAATTATTTTTATTTAAACTAATTGTTTTTTATTTTTTCATAATATATTGTATACACAGATTGAGCCCAAGAATGGCAAATAATACTGTACATTTCTATCTAATATATATGTGCACCGTCATAGCCACGGGGTACGTATAAAACGATATATATATATATATATATATATATATATATATATATATATATATATATATATATATATATATATGATTTCTCAGGTTTTGTTGGTTGCAATATGTAAAGAAAGGATACATTTTACGGTTAAACCAATCTAAATTTTATTTTTAATGATAAGTCAACGTTTCGACGACTTTAGCGTCGTCTTTTTCAAGACATACAAATATACAAAAACAAATAATTAGCTTCGTTCGTTTGTCCAGTTCCAAGTACAGACATGTACTCCTGGAACCAGCCGGATGTACGTAATGAAAACGGATATGGGGGCACAAAGTTCACCTACCGTCCGCATGGACAAACAAACACGCTGAGCCTTGTTTTTACACATTTGCGAGGCGTATTCGAAAATGGCGAATTTAATCCCAATGCTCGTTCCATTTCTTCATTCATTTCATTCGTTCATTCCTTCTACATCTAGGCTGAAGGCCTACTTACAATAATTGTGGTGTCGGGTAAATCGTTAGTCTTAAATATGGTCTTATTAATCGTTCTGGACGCGGCTTAAGTCTCTAGGGCCTAACGAGTATTAATTGTAAGACTATGCCTAGGCCTACGCCCTGGTCCCATATTTATTCATTAGGTAGGCCTAGGCTGGTAATGCCTAGGCCTATGTTCTAGGCCTACTAAGGGTCTTTAGTAATCGTTCTGAAAGCGGGCTTGAAGAGTATTTGTAAGACAATGTCTAGGCCTACACCCTGGTTCCATATTTATTCATAAGGTAGGCCTAGCTTTAGTAGGGCCTAGCTATAGGCCCAGGCTGGTAATAACTAGGCCTATGTTCTAGGCCTACTAAGGGTCTTTTAGTAATCGTTCTGAAAGCGGGCTTCACGAGTATTTGTAAGACTAGGCCTATGCCTAGACCTACACCCTGGTCCCATATTTGTCTAGGCTAGGCCTAGGGAATGAAATGAAATGAAGGCCTATCCATAGAGAAATAAAACAGGGTCTATCATTAGTCTAGGCCTAGGCTTATGTTCTAGGCCTACTTAGGGTATTTTTGTACGAAACCACGGTGGTCAATATATGTTGTTGGCATTATTATTTGAACGTGGGGCCTAGGCCTAATTGATGAGTTTTTTTAGGTTAGGGGGCAGGCCTGCCGGAGTTTTAGCTTGTCATGCATAATAAAGTTACCTTCTACCACACAGAAAATATAACAATCACCAATAAACACAGGGTTGTTTGATTCATCTCTTGTTAATATCGCCGTTGGTAAAGCACTAGTGCTAGCGATACCTTCTATGATGCTTTGTATATCAAGTTTTTGACTCGATTCTTGTTATTCAGCACTCACTCACCTTCTAGCACATGTAATACGTATGAATCTTCGATTGTCACGGGATTATTTTCTCCATCACTTGTTATTATTGCCGTAAATTCATAATATTCGGGGGAATGTGTCCGACGCGGCGTCCTCCATTTCGAAAGAATTGGCGCCTCTTACCTCACTCCTTCGCCAGGAGCAGTAGTAAAAATAAGTACTCCAGTTGTACCAGTGGTAAGTTACCACCGGACAGAAAAACGTTCCGAGTTGAAACCACGTCAAGTACCCCCGGACAGAAAAACGGGTTTTTCTCAATACTGTACTCCTGGAGTACTATAACGTGGACAAACAAACAAAGCTAATAAAAAACCACAACAACCAAAAAACACTTGCATATAAAAACGAAAACACTGCCACAGCGATACATCACTGGGTAGCTGCTCTAGCAAGCTCCTTGAATTTGCTTCTGGTTATGGGACCCCCCTGAGACACTGTAATGGCTGTCATCACAGTTACATTGGTCAAACAAGTAGAAAATTATCGCAGCGAGTTCAAGAACACCGACTTGCTGTGGACCAAGGCCAGTCAACGTCATCTCTAGCACAACATACAATAAAGGAAGGACATAACATTAACTTTGCCGGGGTACGGCTTCTTGCTTCAGTGGACAATCTTCGAGCGAGGTTAATCCGGGAAGCAATTGAGATTGAGAAGCGGCCTCATAACCTGAACAAGCGAGATGACGCTCAAAGACTACCTTCGGCTTGGAAACCGATTGTGGCTAACCTTAAAGTCCAGCAGGTGTTCCCAGCCATCAATCAGCCTGTTGCTGACCATTCTCAGGGTCCCATAACCAGAAGCAAATTCAAGGAGCTTGCTAGAGCAGCTACCCAGTGATGTATCGCTGTGGCAGTGTTTTCGTTTTTATATGCAAGTGTTTTTTGGTTGTTGTGGTTTTTTATTTATTTGTTTTTGTATATTTGTATGTCTTGAAAAAGACGACGCTAAAGTCGTCGAAACGTTGACTTATCATTAAAAATAAAATTTAGATTGGTTTAACCGTAAAATGTATCCTTTCTTTATATATATATATATATATATATATATATATATATATATATATATATATATATATATATATATATATATATATATATAATTTCATATTGAATTGGCACAAAAATAAGTAGTTTCAATTACTGTTCATTATTTATTGTTTGTGGTTTTACGACGTGTCTATACTCGACATCTGGGTCATATGACGTCGGTATTATTATACAATATCACGGTATTATAATTACTTTTACGCGCTGATGTGAAAGCAAAGTGTGTGCGCGATATTTACCCAGTCCTCCTGGATCCAGTCAATGAGGTTCTGTTGGTCTGGATCCTCTCGATAGTGAATGATGAACGCCTGGAAGCCTCCGGTCGCCTGGTTCTTGATCTAGAAACACGGCCACAGTGAGTTGGTGTACATAACACTTGAAGCGAGTATGTAGCGTAAGGAAATCACATGGATAAGTTCCTTATGACTAGAACGTTGGTGTAGTTCAACCAATGGAATGGCAGGTAAATAAAACAATTAGATAAATAATTGGGTGGTCAATAACATCCAAGTTAGGTACTATAGATCTACTAATTATATATTTCTCACTACAACATTATCTTTAAGATAAGAATATGTAATGATTGTACCTCTGTTCTGTTTATTAATTGTAATAATCAGATGTAAACATGCAAACTTTGACTTAAATAATGAATAAACATGAAAATGAGTAATTTTATCCCACCAGCAATGTTTTGTATCATGTACAATGTAACGATATATTGCAAATAAATAATAATAATAATAATAATAATAATAATAATAATAATAATAATAATAATAATAATAATAATAATAATAATAATAATAATAATAATAATAATAATAATAATAATAATAATAATAATAATAATAATAATCGGCCACGACCGTACATAGCATCCACACAAGGTCTACTGGATTTACTCCTAGCGGAGTAATTGCGCGCGCGCTACAAGCGATCTAGTGGACCTTGGCATTCACAGTTTGGTTTGGAAAAAATAATATGGACAATGATATATTTTATTAGTTCTAAGTAGATTTTAATAAGGTCAACACATCGAAATACTTGACATTTATGTCCGTACAACATGTTTATGCCGGTTTTGACCGAGTTTGTATGTATTGCAACAATAAAATAATAATAATAATAATAATCATCATTATAATAATCATAATAATAATAAACAAATAGAGGGATTTATGATCGCTGTTCAAAATAGTTATCAAGACTAACAATTACAAAAAATACATAATAAAAGAAGTCACAGTGGATGATAAATGTAGAAAATGGAATATGATAACGGCGAAACAATTGAACATATCGTATCTGGGTGCAAAATGCTTTGTCAAAAAGGTTTATCTTCATAGGCATAACCAAGTTGCAAACATTATACATAAAAAATAAGCCATAAAGTATAAACTTATAAACACAACCACTGTGTATTACAAATACAAGCCTGAAAAGGTATTAGATAGTAAAGACTACAAATTATATTACGACCGGGCAGTTATAACAGACCAAACCATACATCACAATAGACCAGATATTATATTTATTGACAAGAAAAAACAAGTAACGATTTTAATTGATGTTGCTGTTCCTTTATGCCACAATGTAGAGACAACTTGTCGAGAAAAGATAAACAAATAAGGAGTAATCTATTGAAATAAAAAGGTTGTGGAAGCAGAATAATGTAACTGTTGTACCGTTAATTATATCAGCAAATGGTATTGTTCCGTGTAAACTCCATGACAGTATTAAACTAATTGGTCTCCAACCGAACATATATTTGAGATGCAAAAGCAATAATTTTGAACACGTGTAGCATAGTGCGAAAATTTTTGAGCCAAGAAGAATGAAGACTTCAAGAAGTTCTCCATCCTGATGGTGGTTTTCGTAGTTTCCACCATACGTAGAGCAAATGCTGGGATGAGTACAAATCGGCCACAACCCTAAATAGCATCCACAGGTTTTGGATAAATAATATGGACAATGATATATTTCATTAGTTCTAAGTAGACTTTAATAAGGTAAACACATGGAATACTTGACATTTATGTCCGTACAACAGGTTTACGCCGGTTTTGACCGAGTTTGTATGTATTGCAACAATAAAACAATAATAATAATAATAATAATAATAATAATAATAATAGTAATAATAATAATAATAATAATAATAATAATAATAATAATAATAATAATAATAATTATAAAAATAAAAATAATAATAATAATAATAAATTAGTCCCCCGTAACAAGAAGAATTTGTAATGCGTACATTTATTTCATAAATTAAGACTATTATGTTAAGGACAAGACCGCTCCGCGGCCTTGAGCCGCTGCTGGCTGTCACGTTAGGGCAGGTCACTTTTTGGAAAACTCGACTTTTTTGGAAATTGTCACCTTTTTTTTTTTTTTTTTTTTTTGTGTCACTTTTTGGAAAACTTACTTGTCAGTTGAAAAAAAAAAAAAAAAAAAAAAAAAAAAATTCGCGTCGAAAATTTTTGAAGTGATGGAAAAATGTTCGAGTTTTTCTATGTACATGTCATGGTAATTGGTCATAGATACTTATGTAAACAAAGAAACTTGCAAGTTGTGTGATTCTGAAAAAAGAAAAAAAAAATTCATGTTGAAAAATTTTTAAGTGTTTGAAAAATTTTCAAGTACGCCATTTTTTGTAAATCTTGAAAAAAGTTGCAAAAATTAAAAAATTAAAATTTTGGTAAAAAATTATTTTCATGTTGAAATTTTTAAAGCGTGAGAAAAATTTGAGTTTTTCTATTTACATGTCATGTAAAACGTTCGGTGATACTTGTGTAAAGAAAGAATCTTGAAAATTGTGTGATTCTGAAAAAAGAAATAAAAATTTCATGTTGAAAAATTTCTAAGTGTTTGAAAAATTTTCAAGTACCCCATTTTTTGGAAAACTTGAAAAAACTTGAAAAAATGAAAAAATTCTAATTTTGGTAAAAAAATATTTTCATGTTGAAAATTTTTAAAGTGTTAGAAAAATTTTCGAGTTCTACAATGTACATTTCCGCACGTTCAAAAGCGTCCCGGTACGTCCCGGTAAGTGTGTCGTCAATAAAATGCACATGTACAGAAAGGTAAAGAAACGCACTTTTCGATGATACCAAAATGGGCTGTTCGATTTCATAACGGGACATACCAGGGACGTTCAAAGCTGAAATTTAAGTAATCAAAATTATACATCTAGTCCTTGTCATACAAAAATGTCAGAGACGGTACGTGCCTGGTAGGTCCGGGTACGTTCAAACAATAGTCAATAGCCACGGTACGTGCACAATTGAGTTAAAACAAATCTAAAAAAATTCCAGCTTGCTTTTTTAAGACATTGAAAAACCCCCATAGACAAATACGGGCAAAAAGTGCTACGCATGAAATCCGTTAAAGCATCATAACTCGGACATCCGTA
The DNA here is from genome assembly GCA_945910005.1 of Isoperla grammatica. Lineage (NCBI taxonomy): Eukaryota > Metazoa > Arthropoda > Insecta > Plecoptera > Perlodidae > Isoperla > Isoperla grammatica. The sequence continues at coordinate 65,622,210 of OX246737.1, forward strand.
AAGTCTAATTTTTGAAAGTAACGTTTATAAATAGCCAAATGTCCATTCATTAATACTAATGACAACAATGTATAAGATGGCATGTTAAACACACTTTTAATATACAAAACCAAACATTTTGTATGCGTGTTTTTAGATCGTCGTGAAAAGTGCGTTGCGCGAACGTCTGTCATTCGGTAAGGGGGTGACTTTTTGAAAATGTTGATTCATCCCCCTGTACGGGCAAGCTTTCAGCATCGGCCCAAAGAAAAAAAAAACATTTCAAAAGTACCAACTTGACGCAAACAAATCAAAACTGAAGCCGTGTCGAAAAAATGAAAAAGTGCCCATAACTAAGCATCCGGGACGAAATTAAAAATTCCACGAGTATTACTGCTAGTTTAATCTTAATCCTTTAAAATGAAAAAGTCGATAAAGTTTTCAAAACAAAAATGTGGGAGAAAAGTGTCCCCGCTCCTTTTAAAAAACGGACGGTACCAAATGTACACGATTTGATTGGCTTTGTTCCGGGACGAATCCAAAAAATTTCCAAAATGTAGTTACCCAGATGGTAAGCGCCGGTAACAAAACACCCCGAATGTTATATCTCGTTTGGTTCGACCGGCAGAGCCGTTTGAATGTGACACATTAAAATGGTACCAAATCCGTCAAATCGAGACGTCGAACATTGTTCGTGTTTGGGTGCCCGTAACTTTTGAACGGGACAACGTATATTCTTGTGGGGCACACCAAAAGATGCGCCATTCAATTGACTTTCGATCCAAAGCATCGACAAAATTCTCAAAAAACTATTGAATTTTTTAAAATTTTTCCCGCAATACGACCGCGCCAAATACGCACACTTGGCGACATTAAACTCGTCGGGGGTGGAAAAGGGGTCAACGCACAGGGTCAAAAAAAATACCCACTTGTAGCCAAAGGCCAGGCGGTGAAAACTGTAGCGACAGATTGGGGAAAATGTTCCTGTGCGTGGGCGTGCCGAGGGTTTGGGGCGTCACGGAAAGGCGGCGCGAGCTCGAGAGCGGGGACTACCACCTTATGGACTTATGGAAAATATGGACTTATGGAATATGGAATAATATAAAAAAAAAAAAAAATATAGATCACTTAGTCTTATGATGTTGCAAAATATACATTTTTGATCAATTTTTGAGCTTAAAGAATAAATTATTTTTACAAACTGTCATCGAATTGAATTTCAATTGATAGTTATTTTTAAATTCATTTTCATGTCACTGATCTGTCATCAGTCATCATCACGAAGACCTTCAATGTCGATCCAAGCGATCCACAACCATCACCATATTCTACCTCCCACTATAAGTATAAAGCGTTGACACTGCAATTTAGTTAATAGATAAAACAAAATGACGTAATTTGACATTAAATCACTCATATCTGAGGAATCAAAACCACAATTAATTAAATAATTTCTCGTAGGAATCCCTGTTATAGGGTGCACACCAGCTTTACCTGATGTGCCCCTCTTCAGGTGGCTAAATAGGTATTGGATAGTTGGGAAGGAATGTCCGTGGGCTGATAGTATGACTCAGTCCCAGCAATTGCCTTTACGACTGAGGAAAACCTCTGAAAAAATCTTCAGTCAGAACTGCCCGTGGCCGGAATCGAACCGGCGACCTCCCGAATTAGAGTCTCGCGTCTTACTGCGTAGCCACCTCTATCGGTAAAACCACAAAGAATTATCTCGGGACACCACAGGGCCCGCGCCCTGAACCCATGCCCTGAACCTGCCTGAAGCTTTTCAGACGGAATACTTCATCGTGTCTACGCTACGCATGACGTCATATCCTGCGTCTACGCAAAGTGCAGTGACGTCTCGTGTCAAATGCAAGGCTTAGCTTAGCTACTCACCCAGTCTTTGAAGATGAACCCGAGTATTCCAGCAGTCATCTCCAGTAGAAGCAGGATCGCAAGGAATAATGCATACTGAAACAATAATGAAGACCTGTGAGTGACAGCTGGCTATGAAATAAACATCAACAGTTGAGTTGAGGCCTGAATTATCGTATTCAACTAAAGAACTTTAGCTGAGTATATCAAACGGGAGTGATGTACTTTTAAAGCTGCATTATTCAAATACGAAATAAAAGCGACTTCTGCCAAACAAAGTGAATGTTCTAACGCTGCACGGAAAGCAATAAGCATTATAATTAATGCAAGACTCGTTCGTCAAGAAGGTATTTCTCCTTTGAGCGTGTATTCCTATCCACGCGCTTGAAGCTCAACGCGAATTGAATTGACCGGCTGCAAATACCGCACAAGTTTGAGAAGTTATTGTTGAGCTCACTCAAGACGTTCAAGACTTGCAAAACAGAGGCTTTGTCGGCCAACCCCTCTGACAGCCGAGTGACAGTGACAGTCTCACTTTCAAGTGGCAAATGGAAAAATGTATCAAACGCGAACTTCCACTTTCCAGTCTGTAGCAGCGAAAGAATGTACTAAGTGTAGCTTCTAACTCACCTTGGGTAACTCTTGATTGTGGGCCAGAGTTGGATAAGTTTCCCAAAAACAGTGTATAAATAATATGTATAATGTACATTACTATGGCCAAGTAAATGAAGTCAACTAAAGAGTCGTCTTCAAGTTAAAATGTGTGTTAGTTATTCTTACAAGCACAACCAAATACGCTGTGATCAGCGCTAAAATTGTGATACTATTTTTTTAGGAACCAGTACTTTGGTAAACATCGTTTGTAAATTGTAATGTTTTTGTGAACTTTTTTTTTATTTTATTAAAACATATATGTGTACATCAAACGAACGATAACATTGTTCCACCGCTGAGCCCGACCGTTATAACAGGTGCGGGGGTTACCCCAAGTAGAGCACAGAGTAAAATGTACGTACAAACCGCTCACAATCATGAGCATATCAAGAGCTTTGATGGTTCCATTGCCCTTCTTCACTCTACTCCCTGCATGAGATTGCTTGCTTGAACTTGAACATTAGTGAGTCCAGTACATACCTTTGTCTTCGGACAGAATATCTGATCATAAGCACCGTATCAAGAGCTTTGATGGTTTCATTGCCCTTGTTCACTCTACTCCTGCATAAGATTGCTTGCTTGAACTTGAACATTAGTGAGTCCAGCACACAGACCTTTGTCTTCGGACAGAATATCTGATCATAAGCACCGTATCAAGAGCTTTGATGGTTTCATTGCCCTTGTTCACTCTACTCCTGCATGAGATTGCTTGCTTGAACTTGAACATTAGTGAGTCCAATACAGACATTTGTCTTCGGGCAGAATATCTGATCATAAGCACCGTATCAAGAGCTTTGATGGTTTCATTGCCCTTGTTCACTCTACTCCTGCATGAGATTGCTTGCTTGAACTTGAACATTAGTGAGTCCAGCACACAGACCTTTGACTTCGGACAGAATATCTGATCATAAGCACCGTATCAAGAGCTTTGATGGTTTCATTGCCCTTGTTCACTCTACTCCGGCATGAGATTGCTTGCTTGAACTTGAACATTAGTGAGTCCAGTACACAGACCTTTGTCTTCGGACAGAATATCTGATCATAAGCACCGTTAAGAGCTTTGATGGTTTCATTGCCCTTGTTCACTCTACTCCTGCATGAGATTGCTTGCTTGAACTTGAACATTAGTGAGTCCAGCACACAGACCTTTGTCTTCGAACAGAATATCTGATCATAAGCACCGTATCAAGAGCTTTGATGGTTTCATTGCCCTTGTTCACTCTACTCCCTGCATGAGATTGCTTGCTTGAACTTGAACATTAGTGAGTCCAGCACACAGACCTTTGTCTTCGGACAGAATATCTGATCATAAGCACCGTATCAAGAGCTTTGATGGTTTCATTGCCCTTGTTCACTCTACTCCCTGCATGAGATTGCTTGCTTGAACTTGAACATTAGTGAGTCCAGCACACAGACCTTTGTCTTCGGACAGAATATCTGATCATAAGCACCGTATCAACTGTATGCGGCATCTTCTATTTCTTCATCCAAGCAAGAAGGGTTGAGATCGCATCAGTGGCAGCTCGTAAGGTGATGCAAGTGAGCCACAGCCTCACCACGGAATCTCTCATCTTTGCTTGTTACTATATAATTGATACAGCATCACAAAATCCGGTTTTCTATTGCAACTATTTTCATCAACTATACGCGCCTCATCAGTAAAGTCGTATCAGAGCCGCCACTGGATCACATGAACGTGTATACCATCCTTTATTGGTCATAAAAGCACGAAAATACCAATTGACATACCGTGTACACAGTGAACCCTTACATTTAAGTTTGTATTATTTACAATATACAATTTCCAAAGTGAAACTTTTAACGAAGTTTTCTTTTTACTGGCTATGTTCGTGAATTTCCAACACAAATAACGTTGCAAATAACATTTTCAGTTTGTCGTTTGTATTCCAATGTGTTTATTTATCTTGATCACCCAACCCGTATTCAATTGGATTTCAGTGGCTCAATTGTTTCGTTTTAAAAGCAAGCACTCGAATGCGTTGTTCTGTTTCATCAATTATGGCACGTTTGAGATTAACCACTAACCTGAGAACCTCAGCCCAATCTGAGGTAACGTTTGTCAAAACCATAACCATCACAACTAATTTGAAGGTAATTCATGAACAGAGTTTGGTGGACCGAAGTTTAATCTTGTTATTCCCCTGGCCCATGGTTAATTGAGTCATACGGCACAAATATTGAGGCATAATTAAATTGGCATTTTTAGTTATTTATGTATTTTGGTTGACAGTAAGTTCGTTAATTTAATTACGTATTCAAATGTATTTTTAAATCGAATATTAAACAAAATTCCATATAATGAAGTTGTACTACGATCTCGATGACATTCATTATTTGGGAAAATACTGTGTATCTGAACGAGAACAGTATGCTTTTTTTGTTTAAATGTATATAAACAATCGAATTTTTGTATAAGATTTGTAAACAATATTTACAAGTGGGCGAAGTAACACATGCAAGTAAGACCACAAGAAAGTGGCATTATGAAACAACGTCGAACAAGACACTAAGCAAGCAGTTAGTTCAACTAGGGGAATAAATTAGCAAGATATCAGCATCAAACCGTCTCATCTTTGCTAACCAATACCATCTAAACTCAAATAATATGCAACGAGGAGGACTGGAAGACAGAATAGTACCAGAAACAAAATCATGAAGAAAACAGTGGAAGGAAACTCGCCGTGCTCGCTTACGTTACTTCTTGAACTAAAGTCTTGCTCTGTAACGATCAGTATAGCTATACAAGAACCGAGCATTTATGCACTGAAACTGCAGGCACACTATTTTAGCAGCCGTCCACTGGTAACGATAGTTTACATTTATCTGATACGTTTTACAACCAGAGTATATCTTCTTTATTATGTCGTAAACGATTGTTACTGTACACTTTCCTTATGACCACGCTTGAAAACATGATGGGTAATAATAATTTTAACTAGCTTGCATTTTGACACGGACTTACATTTTGTTAAATCGTTTAATTTATCTTCACGCCATAAAACAACTAGCACACCAATGTAATGACGAATATGTGGGGTAAACCTTGCATCAACTACGTTGATGGTATGGACGGTAGAACATGGCATGTTGAGTCTACCCTCGCGAGTGGTTTAATGGAAATAGTTTAATTCACAGTCAATATGCCAAGCCTACCAGTTTTTTTTTCTTTTTTACATTTAGAGCGGCATTTGGATTGTCACAGAAACACTCACCACCTCTCTCCCTCTACCCGCCACGAACTACTGTTGTGCTTGTTGAGGGCCAGTGGCGTGGAGTCAAACTCAAAGGAAAAGGGCAACAACATTTTGGGTACTTTAAACTACGAAAATCAAGTAAAGCTTCAACTCTCGCTTTCGTTTCTAATAATCATTTTAAATGTTTGCTTCCAGTTGTAATTTATATGAATCATGTTGATGTATTGTGATAACACACAAATAATATACTTTGTCCACGTCCAGCGGTCTAAAGTGCCAACTCACGTCACCGTTACGGTGAGAGCCTCAATCAGTATTCAAGAAGGTAATCACTCGTCTTATAGTCGATTTACAGCTACGCGTTGCGAGCGAAGCGAAGGCGCGAGCTCCAATCAGTGGCCGAGTTTGCGTGAAACTATTAACTTCTTTGCATGAAACTCGGCCGCTGATTGGAGCTCGCGCCCTCGCTTCGCTCGCAACGCGTAGCTGTAAACGTACCATAAAGCGTAAGCGTTGAGGTATATAAACAGTACAGACCAACGCTGTTAACAATAATCCCCCATTTCCTTTGTATTAACTGCTGTAACAGTTTGTACTTTTTCGTAGGTTTCAATATCTATAAATACAAAAATAATATGTCTTCGTTGCATTGTGTTCCACTTTCCTACAGCACATGGCCGGTGGTTTTGATGTGAACACAGCTTTAGGTAGTCCCTATTTCTCTCTCTCTCCTTTACCGCGTGTGTACTCACGTTTACCTTACATTCTTCCAATAACACGGGCGGGCAATATAAGGAAGCGACTGTATGACTTACTGCTGCAAGTAGGCACGTGTTCTCTCTCAATGCGCCGACGCAGCCAGTGAAGCCGATGATGAACGTGAGTGTACCTGCAACACAAGCGGGATCCATTGGTACATTGTTAGCACAATCTTAATCCGTTGGTACATAGCACAATCGGGATCCGTTGATACATAGCACAATCGGGATACAATCGATCATAGACACCACAGTTGGGATACATTGGTACATTGTTAGCACAAGCGGGATCCGTTGGTACACACTTAGCACAATCTTAATCCGTTGATACATAGCAGAATCGGGATACAATCGATCATAGACACCACAGTTGGGATACATTGGTACATAGTTACTGCAAAGGAATCTAGTAGCAATGCCACAAACTTCTCCACTGTGCATTCAACGACGAGGTGTTGGTACATAACTTCATAACCACAGGAGAATTTGGCAGAAAACTGAGAAGGCGTTTGCATATTATGATCCCAAAGGAATGTGTCAGATGTATTACAACTCCAGTGATATACATTCCATCAGGAGATGTTGATACGCACAATAAGTTACTGTAATCATGTTGAGCTTGAGAATCACAACCAAGCACAACCCTACGTGAAGATGATCTATCTGGTCATCTTTAATCTAAGAGAAGACTTTTATTGACTTCCTAAAAACCATGTAAACGATTCCTTCCCGGATATAAATTTATTACTTCTAGCAGGGCTCGAATTTTGAATTATTTAGCACTCAGACTAAGGTTTCTAATTTACTAGTCCGAAAATAAAAACGTTAGTCCTACCATTTCCTTATCTTCTAATTTGTATCAACATCACACTTTGTAACTACGCTTTGTAACACTGTGCCATGATTGTTGTCAACTTGAAGAACACTACTGAGCTAGTCATTGTAATTATTGAGAAGAATTGGTGGTATCAACTATCAAGAACACCGTCTGTATTTTGTAGCTTGTGGTAATGAGGTATCGCTTCTTTAAGAATCTATGTTTGTTCAAAAAAAAGTCCCTCATCTGGCGAGTGAATTAAATTTGACTCGCCCTAGTATCAATTTACTCGACTCGGGCGACCGGTCCCGCTACTAAGTTAGTATATAACTTGGTAAAACCTGAAGATACGAATTTTGTTAAACCTTCCATCATACAATGGATACAAATTGTGTGTATTTGTGTAGGAAAACATGGAGGGCGACGAGGAATGCAATCACTAGTCAGGAGACATTGGGCGTTGGCTCTCAATGTCTTGCAATCAACGGATGTGTTTCGACTAGTCTAACGGTTCGTTCGCTTCTTTTCACAAATGAGTTTTGCCTTAATTACCTCGCCAAAATGAAACATCTAGGGGTGCAAAATACCCAGCTAACTTTCGTGAGACAGGTTGATGAAATTCTCTGTATAGCGAGGACCTAACGTAATAAAGCGAAGATAAGATAGAATCTCAGTATTTACAAGCCAGCTAAATTGGAGGACGCTTTCTTAAAGATCTAAAGAAAAGCACAAGGAATTATTCAGAGCTTGTGCGAGCGCGGTATTGTGTTTAAGCGAGAAGGGACCTCATTTTACTATCGGAGGATAAATGTCGCAAGATATAAGATTAGAATATGCAACATATTTAACAATGGGACGCAAGTAGAATGACGCATATGTGCTTGATTTAAAAAGATGCACTTGCTCGATTCATAAAAGTTGAATACCGTATATAATACAGTGTTTACATGAAAACTCGAAGAATTTAAAAGCACGTCTGCAATGCACCAGCAACATTTCAATCCAAAACAAACAAAACATTTTATCATTCTATGGTGTGGTACTCAACGCAAAACTTTATTGCCATTGGGAATCTACAATAGTTTATATTTCACTTTGGATTATATCAAGCTCAAACATATATTTAAAGACTAGATCTCTATACAGCATGGCTTTTATTTTTCCAACTTCTTCCCTAGTAACAAAACTAGAGAATTAACTGGTTCAATTTCCTCAAACCCAGTAAACATCGCCCTGAAATTATTTTACGAAGACCTGAAGAAAATATGTTCAGTGCACGAGATCTGCGCGAAGACGGAAGTTTGGATCCAAGCATGGACGCAAAACACGTGTTGTTTTCTGCGCTTCCACAATCATTACTCAAGCGACGACAACGAGGCAGACTCGCCACTTCACGCGAACGAAGTGCTACGCTGAAATGTGCGTTCATTAAATTATTGTATTTCATATTCGAATAATTATTCATGCTTCCTTCCTTCAAAAATGGAATAAAGCCGGGTTCGAGCGGCCGACAGGACAACGAAGGCTGCGGTTGGGGGCGAGGAAGGTGCATGGCTGTGCTGCTTCTCGTCTGGGACGGATGATTGCGGGACCAAAAACGACAAGATTATAAATAACAGAATCTAGCAAAACATGATAGAGGGCTCTAAAACTAAAACTTATGTCCGAGAGACAGGGTCAACGGACAAATATCCACAGACACAAATAAATTAGTGGTGTTTCAATTCAGAGTAAATTTAATATAGAAACACAGCATCCAAGCTACCTTGGTACGCAGATCATACGTACTGTATTATATATTGTTTAATCACTCAATTTTCCTCCCCTCTCCCCCCCACTTATCCTCCCTATCATCCTACTTGCCTCTTTCCTCCAAACATCATCTTCATATTTCACCAACCCATCGTCTCGATTACCCAAGTTGCAAGAATATGAGACGTAAACCCCAGTCCCCAATACCAATCAATCAATTGGATTCCGTACATCTAGAACGGCAGCGAAAAGGTAATTAACAGTTGAACTTGTTCCAAACGATTAACATCGTGACACACAATTCTATGAACTACCATTGGATTAGCTATGATGAAGCATATGAAGGGTCGCTTATTAATGATAGGATTCGAAAATGGATCCAAGGATTACAATGAAATTCCAAGATACATTATTAAAACTTGGCGGTCGGGTTTCGCCGCGTCCATCGATAAAAAAGTCTTGACGTTTCGGGCCGATTGCACGGTCCATTTTCAGGAGATAAAATATTCTAGAAGAGTACACACAGGGAACAAACCTACTCAATCCAGCCCGTCCGTGTGTCAACCCAAACTAGTTGTGCAGTTAGTTTATCAGTCAGCTGGCGTCTGCGCACTGTCTTCCCGCCCAGCCATTGACGTCACTCTGTTGCTATCCCGTTTGAGCCGCTCTATGGTCGGTTTCCATGTTTTACTAAGTTTCAAACCATCTTCACGGTTGAAATTATCCGGGTGCTTTTCAATTCCTACGGCCTCACGGACAAGACGAGGCCTGTTTCTGCACTGACGCCAATATCTTCAAAGTTGATGCGATGACACAGTAACGCTGTGCTCTGCTAACGCCGACTTGTCAGTATGCCCTAATCTTGTGTGGCTAATATGTTCTTTAAAGGCCCACTAAACCCCAACATACATATCGAGTCATTAGACGCTGACGCTTTTACGTAAATCGAATGAAAAAGTCCCACCGCTCAGCGAGGCTTCGTTCGCCCTACAGGTTTCGTTTCGTCTGTGACGTAGACCGATGGCGATAGGGGTTCGATCGTGTGGCTGATATCACCATTAAAATTGAACGCGATAAACAACGTCTCACTTCCACGTCTCGTAATCGTCGTATGCTCAAAAATGCATCTCAAAATCGAAAATGTGAGTAATCAGCATGCTGGGTTTGATAAGCCCTACAGACTGGATGATAAATGTGCCTAACATTATAATCAGTATAACTGTGATCTTATTTAATTAGTAATGTAATGAAACAGAAATTACAGTCATACTGACTATAATGTTAAATACATTTATCATTCAGTTTGCAGGGCTTACCAAACCACAGCACGCTGATACTCAGATTTCCGATTTCAAGGTGCATTCTTGAGATATATAATTAAAACATGAAAATTTTCTGCGGTTTCTGACGTAAACGTACCCATCGTTCTTAAGTTTAAAATATGTCCTCGATGTTTGAATTTGAAACATGAATTATAAAGTTCTGGGGCTTGACATTATCCTAGAGTAGCAAAGCAAATCTCATGTGCATATTGTGCTAACATATGCATGGACACCTGCTTAGATACATCCTGCATCAGGTGACTGACTATCCAGTCATATTAGCGCAATCATTTGGAAGAATTCTCCCGTCTTACGACCAAGGAAAGCAACGTACACGTTCAGTTAAAAACAATGCTAGTCGGAATCGAATCCATCCATACATTCCCGACTTGAACCACTGAGCCACCTACATACATATAACATGTCTATTGATCTCTGCACCGAAGCTTATAAACATATATTTATATATGTTCCACAGTTTATGAGTGTGTGGAAAACTATTATTTTTATAAGTAGAGCTATTTGCGCACAACTACCATGTGTGTGTGTATGTCTAGTTTAAAAGCGGTGCGAAATTGCGGTGATATGAAGTCGAGACTCTATAATACTAGTCTAGATAATCGCCATTCGCCATACCATAGCAACACGTTTTTATTTACTCTGACGTTGTTCACATGCAGTGTATATTATAATCTGAAGAACGCGACAAAAATTACCATAAATGAGTTGTAAAATACGAGGTGACGCCTGCCCTATAGCAAAAACGCACATCGAGTTAAAAATAGAACATCAATATCACGAGAAATATTATAATGTGTACCTAGATATACGTCGGGCAAGAGCGTTTATGGAAACACGCCCATAAATACATATTTCGAGTTGTGCGACATCGAAACTAGACGGATCTCTTACACATACAAGAAACAATTTTTGTCCTATATAAATGTATCTAGTAACATTCAGAAAAGAATTTACACCATTCCTTTATGGATAATCACGACGTGAAAGAGTTCCTCTGCGTACGCATACCATCACAATCCACGCTATCACAACCAAGATATTGCTTGTCTCAGCGCGGGAGGTCGTTAGTTCGATACCGGTCACAGGCAATCCTGACTGAAGGGGGTTTCCTCAGTCAAAAGGCGAATCCTGGAATTGAGTCTAACCCGACAGATCTCTGACATTCCTTTCCAACAATCCAAACCCCTTATATACCTAGTTATATAGTAACTTGAAAAATTGTGTACGAGGTAAAGCTGTTGTACACATATATACATAAAAGCATCATCAATATAATACGGGAGGGATCGAATAATGAAATAATGAAATAATAATAATCTTATTATTAATTATTAATTAACTAACTAATTAATTCAGTCCAAGCACTCCCGGGTTAACTCTTGTATTCCTACCCGACACGTCTCCAACAGACCCGGGTGGTATATATTCACCCTCGCCCCTCTCTTAGGGCAATCTCTGCATGAGTCCAGTCCACCCCATCATAGTAGATCGTTATGGACTATTATAGAGCATAATCAAGTTAATACGTGTGTTCCAATCCAAAACCCAAAAGCGCATAACGTATAATGACTGTGTCACTTTATTTCTTAATTCACTTATTTAGATTCTTATCCAAGTGAACATGGAACTGAATCACAGGGGCAGGACAACAATTCCTGTCGCACGCACGCAAGACAGTCACATCACAGTTTTATGACGAACAGTGGCAATCAAAGTACAGTTTTACGCCGAACAATAGGTAAATTACTAAATTAAAGTTGAAGTTAGCCCACATTGTACAATCCACTCAAAGAAAAATACGAACATTTAAGATGATTGTTTGGGGATAATGTAATGGAAGAGAACTCGTTTTTCTTGCCGGCTAAAAATCGCAAGGTGACAGGCTGCAATAACGTAATTAACTTTTGCTGACATCAGAAACATAACGGGACTAACGTCATAGCTCAAACAGGTAAGGAAACGTTTCTGCTTTATAGCAATTGTCTTCCAATCCAAATAAAACCCCTAGAATGGGAAGATCTTACTACACAGACAGTTGGTTTGACTTCCACTGGATCTTGTGTTTATTCGCAGCAAGCCATCACGGGACTTGCCTCAAGTCATCACGTGACTTTCCTCAAGTCATCACGTGACTTTCCTCAAGTCATCACGTGACTTGGCTCAAGTCATCACGTGACTTGGCTCAAGTCATCACGTGACTTGCCTCAAGTCATCACGTGACTTGGCTCAAGTCATCACGGGACTTGCCTGAAGTCATCACGTGACATGGCTCAAGTCATCACGTGACTTGCCTCAAGTCATCACGTGACTTGCCTCAAGTCATCACGTGACATGGCTCAAGTCACACCAGTTGAGAGTACGTTGATCTTATAAGTCCCTCTACTAAGTTATTATTCGCCAATCCCTACGTCATATGAAATGTCAAGTACGTCTTTAAAATCAAATAATCAATCAATAATCGCCAATAATATGGCAGCACTTCGGATTCCTTCGTCAAAAAGACAATTTCCTGAATGGTACCAACATTTTTCGTGCACACAATATAACAAATTAAACAATATTGCATTGAATACAGTGAACTAAACATGATCGCGGTGTATATAACTATTATTATTTACACTAAGATTTTTTGAATAAATAAGGTTTAATTTTAACTTATTTTTAAGTTGTCTGAACTATACATCCTATTAAATTGCATAAAGTTTATAATAAACATATCGGTAAAAAAATAAACTGTGTGAAACCAAATGAAACAGTTGTAAATATTTCATAGCTCACGTCCCATGGTCCAACTCATGGTGGGTCCAACCAATAGCCCACACAAGAATATTATGGACGTACCATACTCGTGCCCCACAGTTTAAAATGTGTGTTTGGACACCGAACATTTTGGAAACTGTAATGGAAGTCTTTGTCAGATTAGGGTATAGATACTCACACATACCCAATACTTGAATGTCTTGGCTCTCGACATTGTGTAATGATACGCGGTGAAAACGTTACAGACTGACAAACCGCAACAAATCAAAGTTCGCCGCGAGCCGAACCGCGATCTTCCACAATCTCCCATATTGATCCGAGTTTTAGACCCCGTCAACCAAGTTTGTTGCTGAATTAGATAGATGTGGCAAACATGTCAGTCCTCGCACACAGCTGCATGTGAAGCATCGCCATTGCCAGTGGCGGATAGGCTACGTACTATACATATCGCGCTGACAACTGGCAGTGGCGATCCAAATGAACCTCCTCACTCGTATCATCGCGGTTGTAGGAACTAGGACGAGTCCTCAAAACGCCCACAGGGAGGGAAAAAGTAACTTGTTTGCAGGGTTCCGCTCATTTCGCGAAAGAAAATTAAATGATAATTGCAGATTTTTTGTTTGTTTCTTCCGTTATTCTTCCTTTTTGATGATTTTTTCATTATTCATTGCATAGTTCTAAACTATTTATTGACCTCCACTGAGTCAGTTTTATAACCAAATAGGATAAATATTTAAAGAAAAGATAACATAAGGTGTTAATTTTACTGCTGTCAAAAATGAATCGAAATATCGATATTATTTGGGATATTATTGAAACGGTCAGATTTCATGCAAACACAACGAATGATGCATCATTTTTTTTTTAAATTGACAGAATTGGATCTGGTAAAATCGCCACGTATCATGCATCTCATGCCAAAATTTTCAAGTCTCGACTGAGAAAAAGTGATACATTGAGATGAATATCTAGTGAAAGGAGTAATCGACGTGGACTGTCATATAAACACAGAAAAGTGCGTACCAACCTTTGTTGTACAGCTTGTAGGCTACAACGAAGAATTTGTTCGCTTCGTAACCAACCCGTCAGAATACTGCTCGAAAGATTGAAGTAACTTATTTGTATACAGAGAGAAATGTACGTCAACTAATCAACCAAGTTAAACAAATCGAGGTGAAATGGTATTGTTTGGCTTCTCTACTGGCGGCAATTTATGTGGTCGTAACAAGCGTTTAGTTTACACACTACTACTTCACATTACTGTTTGCCTGATATATTCATCAGTAAAATATATGGCTGCAAAAGGCGGGATAACTGAATGTGTTCTGATCGAGTCTTTAAAACGACAATTAAAAACAAATTTGAAATTATGCGAATATGTTTGTAAACAATTGTGTGTCAATCTTGGTGCAATTATACAAACAATGACATTGTGTATGGATGAAATACGACAATTTTAATGATATCTCAATTTGTCTGATTTTATTCTAAAACAAAAAATATTCGAGTCTATTTTTTTTATCTTTTTTACTTTTATCAGACCTAGATAATATCCAAACCCACATAATTCCAAATAGACGGTCAGCTATCCCCCCAAATTCAACAGAATGGTCTCACTCGGCCGGACCAGCCGAGAGTAGGTTCAAAAAACTCGTAATTTTTACCTGATCACAACAAAGGAAATCCGGAAATCGAAATCGGTAGCTTTTACTTTTTAAGGCCGAAAAATGGCAAAAAACGGCAAAAAAGAATTATTTAAATAGTACAAGACTACTTAACTGATAACGCTGCAATAGGTGTCTTACAATTTGTTATTTTATGTAAAGTTAATTAAAAGTAATTTGAAAATGAAAATCGCTACCGTTTGGCACTGAGAGCATAAAAACGGCAAAAACGGCACCCATTTCAGTTAGAAGACCAGTTGACCGATAACACTGGAAGAGGAGTCAAACAACTCGGAATTTCAAACTGAATGTAGCCAATAACAAATAATGTGAAGTTAGAAATAATAATCACTGCCTTTTAAACCAAGAAACGTTAAAAAAGGGCACCAATGTATCATATAGAAGACCTATCGATCGATTACACTTAGACTGGTGGCACGAACTCGATATTTTAGAACGAATTCAGAACAAATAAAGCGACCATCAAAATCAGCAGTGCTTTGCTTGGTCTTTAGAACAGAAAGTTATAAAAAAGGCATACTAGCCAGTAACCTGTCCTCTTTGCTAAAAAATTCAAGACAATGGTCTTACTTGGCCAGACACGCCGGGAGTGGGCTAAAAAAATCGTAATTATTGCCTGATTGCATTAAAGACAATGCGGAAATTGAAATCGGTAGCTTTCACTTTTTACATACAAATAACGGCAGAAAAGGGCAATTTATGAACTACGTTACCAATTAATGATAATGCTAGTAAGGGCGGCAAAAAATTGAAATCTTAAGAGATCGCGAAGAAAATGTTATCCAAAATTTTTAAATAATAGCGTTGGGCATTGTGGAAAAAAGGGGGGGCGGGCATAAATGGACCATTTAATATTTAGTTTAAGTTACCGATTAACTCCAAGTAACCGCTATCATTGCATGGAAGAGATGACAACACATATGTCATACTTAAAGCAGAATACTAAACAAATATTGTGAAAGTTGAAATCAAAAGTATTTGGCTTTCAGCAAGAAATGTGTTATATAGATTATACAAGACCAGTAGAATGATAACGCTAGGTAACAAATTCTCTCAATTCTCTCACCTCTCAATCTTTAAGTATCTCACTCCCATTTGACTATGGCTGGTGCCTGGAAAATGGTTCAGTAGTGCTATCCGATGGCTTGTGACAAAACCAGCCCCTGAAGAAGTGTTGGAATTGATATCGTGCAATCGCAAACACTGTTCCACAGCCAAGTGTCAGTGCAGTGATTTGAAGCTTAGATACAGATTTGTATTTCTGTGAAGACCAATGCAAAGAGGTGCAAGAAGAGACCTTGCTACCAGTACCTAAAAGAGGAAACTACTGCAATAAGAATTAGTGACCCCGATTTCTAAAGTATACATACGTTATATTTAAGCCCTCATTACACCTAACTTGATATAATTTATTTAAATGAAATATGGTTTTTGCGTTACCAATGCGACTTTATGTGAATGTGTTTACTGTTTCTGTTCTAGTGATTCTCAAAGCACGGAAAATATTTAACAAGGAGGCGAAGAGGATAACGTGTTTTAAGAAATGAATGAAAACTTCATATTTTGAGTCTATCCACTCAGTAGCATGACTGATTTTCAGTGAGGGATTTTAATTTAAAGCGACTGAGCCAACCCTATAGCCTCCGAACCTCATTGACGAGTGAGCGATAACCAACTATAAAGATAGATATTTAAGTATAAAATATGTGAATCAGTGGTTAGACAGTGCGAACACCTGCGGGCAAATATCAGAATCAACAAAGATGATTTCAGAACATCTTTGAATTTATTGAGTGCTTCCTTGCTAGGATGGCTCCAAAGTCGCTGATGTATTTCTTTGTTTACAGCGAAGTTGAACACAATAAGGTACAACTTGTATTTGTTGCTAACGTCATCTCACATGTGTGTTTTAATAAATTGTATTTACATTGGTGTTTCATTTACTTGTATAATAATATAATATCATGATCTAACATCTACATCATTTGATGCTTCGTACTCGTAGGTTTACAATTACTTTTTCAACAAATTTACACATACACATGGCCAGGCCATAGAAATGTAAATGCCGAACATTGGTGTTTTACACACTACACTACACAAACCGTTTAGAACTTACGGAGTTAGATTGATGGAACACATGCCGTCCATATATGTTTCCTTGTTTTTGATCTTTCAAATAATTGGAAACAATAAGCCTATTTTGATTTTTTCGTTTTCGTGTAAATAAAACTCATATAAATATTGACCAACGGCGTTCATAATCATGTCCAATGATACATTTTTCTTCCTACGAAATTATTCTTCCCTGCAAATAGTATTTCCATTTAATTAAATGTGATTTTCTTGCCGTTCTTCAAGCACTTGAAATAATACCAACAATTTGAGACTTATCTTTTATGGCCGTTTCCAACTGCATTTGGGTTTATTCTATTTTTGCAAATATGATAGCACTAATAATCTTATAAGCATGCAGCCACTCCCCCCCCCCCCCCCCTCCTTTATGACCATTTTTGCCCTTTAGGATATGAAAGGTAAACGTTAATGGTTTAGATGTTCGCACGATGCTTTTAATCGCATTTGTTGCCTTCTCTCCCAGAAAGTCAATCAAGCGATCTAAAGGACAGCAGTGCCTTTCTGGTACCCTTTTTCATCCACCGGTAATGCCTACAGGCACATATATTGAGTTTCACATTATTTTTTTTACATTATGCTTAAAATATCAAATTAGCCTACCTATTCCATTATTACTGGTCAGTTAGTCTATTTAATAAATTGTGCCATTTTTTACCGTTTTTTAGGATCTCAACGCTTAACTCTGCAGATTTCCATTTTCGCATTATTGTGTCTTTATTTCTAAAAAATATCGAATTTTTTGACACCTTTTCCAGCGCAATCACTCAATTGGTCTTGTACTTAATAAATTTACCGTTTTTTGCCGTTTTTTGGCTATAAAAAGTGAAAGCTACCGATTTCGATTTCCGGATTGCCTTTGCAGTAATCAGGTAAAAATTACGAATTTTTTGAGCCTACTCTCGGTTGGTCCGGCCGAGTGAGACCACTAAAGTGCGTAGCTGACCGTCTAAAAACGTGAATGTCGTTTTAAGATAGTGAAATTCTCAAGTTCGACAAACAATCGTAACTTGCTTGTATTGTAGTTTGTAAACGAGGGCACGAAGTTTAAGTGGTACAGCTGGGGTCTCCGCCGGAGGCCATGGCCGGAGGCGAACATTTTTTCGGTTGATGCACTAACTTGTATGGCCTAAAACGCGACACTTTCCGCTGCAATAGGATCTTGTGGCTCCTATAAAGTTATGTTTCGTTTCATTCAAAAAAAGGAAAAATTATAAATTATTTGCGCAGCCCCGGGTGAAGTGTGCCTTTGCGTAAAAACGCGCTACTGACAGTGCATTTTAATTTAAAGACTAATTTAAACTAAAGTTTAAAGTTAAACTGCTCTCGGCCGGCCGGGTCTAAAGGAATTGGAGTCCAGCGCGGCCCGAACGCCAAGTTGACACATTAGGATTCACCTTAACATAACTATCTAGGACCCCTTAGATAGAGCTAATCACTCCTCTAGATCAATTCTGAAGCTTGACGTTGTACCAGCTGAAGTCCAGAGCTACCTGGATAGGTCAATCAGCTCATCAAGGTCGTACACGTAGGGCTGGTAGTAAGCTGGCGCTGCGAGTGGGCGAAAGTGGCAGTGCAAAGCCCCATTGGTCCAGTGTGGGCACCCCCGAGTACCATTTGGTGTTTTACGACGTACTCGACAGCTAGGTCATATGACATCGGCCAAATCAAATGCATTGCACGTCCGCGGGGTCCTCATTAAAGAATCCAGAATAAGGATTCCAAACATCGTAACTTCTGAGTACAACACACTTAGCTCGGAAAACGTAAGAAGTTAATGTTTTTATTCGTATCTTTAAAATAAGTTGACGTCTATACTTTCAAAATGTCAAGGCTATAGATAATATCAAGGTCTACAAATAAGCTTCAAGTAAGCTATAAAAACAAAAAACACACAAGCTACAAATAAGCTAAAATTAAATTATTAAAAACGTATTAAGCCTACGTTTAAGAATCGCATCATTTTAATATATGCGAATAAAACGATTTCATATGCAAACGCAATCAATTGTGCATCATTTTGTTGAGAACATCTGCACTGCATGTAGACCTTGCCAACATCTATAGCCGGTATAATCTAAACATCGAATGTGTTGGCAATCAGGTTTGCTGATGGACGTGTCGCTCATCATGTGTTCGACTACGAGTATACGACACACCAGTTAACATCACTAAACTAACATACCGGACATTGCGTCGCGTCGTACGTTAGTTGAGTTCATGAGTGTTTGGCTGTAGTAAATTAAAACTCGGTATGTTCAATGTTCGCGTGTTTATTGTGGAGTAGACGCCTTTTGAAGGTAGTGTACCAAATATAATACATGTCAATTAGTTGCTGCCATCACATTTTAATAACTAGCTAGTTTTATAAAAGGTGTAAACTAGGGCAATAAAACATTTGTACTCCAATAAAACAGAAAGAGACGTGTTACATGTCCGATACAATCAGCTCAATAACACCCTACAGTACACGTGTACAAGCTAGGCGTCACGTGCTCAATAACACCCTACGGTATACGTGTACAAGCTAGGCGTCACGTGCTCAATAACACCCTACGGTATACGTGTACAAGCTAGGCGTCACGTGCTCAATAACACCCTACAGTACACGTGTACAAGCTAGGCGTCACGTGCTCTACAACACCCTACGGTATACGTGTACAAGCTAGGCGTCACGTGCTCAATAACACCCTACGGTACACGTGTACAAGCTAGGCGTCACGTGCTCAATAACACCCTACGGTATACGTGTACAAGCTAGGCGTCACGTGCTCAATAACACCCTACGGTACACGTGTACAAGCTAGGCGTCACGTGCTCAATAACACCCTACGGTACCCGTGTACAAGCTAGGCGTCACGTGCTCAATAACACCCTACAGTACACGTGTACAAGCTAGGCGTCACGTGCTCAATAACACCCTACGGTACACGTGTACAAGCTAGGCGTCACGTGCTCAATAACACCCTACAGTACACGTGTACAAGCTAGGCGTCACGTGCTCAATAACACCCTACGGTATACGTGTACAAGCTAGGCGTCACGTGCTCAATAACACCCTACGGTACCCGTGTACAAGCTAGGCGTCACGTGCTCAATAACACCCTACGGTACACGTGTACAAGCTAGGCGTCACGTGCTCCATAACACCCTACAGTACACGTGTACAAGCTAGGCGTCACGTGCTCAATAACACCCTACAGTACACGTGTACAAGCTAGGCGTCACGTGCTCAATAACACCCTACAGTACACGTGTACAAGCTAGGCGTCACGTGCTCAATAACACCCTACGGTATACGTGTACAAGCTAGGCGTCACGTGCTCAATAACACCCTACAGTACACGTGTACAAGCTAGGCGTCACGTGCTCCATAACACCCTACGGTACACGTGTACAAGCTAGGCGTCACGTGCTCCATAACACCCTACGGTATACGTGTACAAGCTAGGCGTCACGTGCTCCATAACACCCTACGGTACACGTGTACAAGCTAGGCGTCACGTGCTCAATAACACCCTACGGTACACGTGTACAAGCTAGGCGTCACGTGCTCCATAACACCCTACGGTACACGTGTACAAGCTAGGCGTCACGTGCTCAATAACACCCTACAGTACACGTGTACAAGCTAGGCGTCACGTGCTCAATAACACCCTACAGTACACGTGTACAAGCTAGGCGTCACGTGCTCAATAACACCCTACAGTACACGTGTACAAGCTAGGCGTCACGTGCTCAATAACACCCTACGGTATACGTGTACAAGCTAGGCGTCACGTGCTCAATAACACCCTACGGTATACGTGTACAAGCTAGGCGTCACGTGCTCAATAACACCCTACAGTATACGTGTACAAGCTAGGTGTCACGTACTCAATAACACCCTACGGTATACGTGTACAAGCTAGGCGTCACGTGCTCAATAACACCCTACGGTATACGTGTACAAGCTAGGCGTCACGTGCTCAATAACACCCTACAGTATACGTGTACAAGCTAGGCGTCACGTGCTCAATAACACCCTACAGTACACGTGTACAAGATAGGCGTCACGTACTCAATAACACCCTACGGTACACGTGTACAAGCTAGGCGTCACGTACTCAATAACACCCTACGGTACACGTGTACAAGATAGGCGTCACGTGCTCCATAACACCCTACGGTACACGTGTACAAGCTAGGCGTCACGTACTCAATAACACCCTACGGTACACGTGTACAAGCTAGGCGTCACGTGCTCAATAACACCCTACGGTACACGTGTACAAGCTAGGCGTCACGTACTCAATAACACCCTACGGTACACGTGTACAAGCTAGGCGTCACGTGCTCCATAACACCCTACGGTACACGTGTACAAGCTAGGCGTCACGTACTCAATAACACCCTACGGTACACGTGTACAAGCTAGGCGTCACGTGCTCCATAACACCCTACGGTACACGTGTACAAGCTAGGCGTCACGTACTCAATAACACCCTACGGTACACGTGTACAAGCTAGGCGTCACGTGCTCAATAACACCCTACAGTACACGTGTACAAGCTAGGCGTCACGTGCTCAAAAACACCCTACGGTACACGTGTACAAGCTAGGCGTCACGTGCTCCATAACACCCTACGGTACACGTGTACAAGCTAGGCGTCACGTACTCAATAACACCCTACGGTACACGTGTACAAGCTAGGCGTCACGTGCTCCATAACACCCTACGGTACACGTGTACAAGCTAGGCGTCACGTACTCAATAACACCCTACGGTACACGTGTACAAGCTAGGCGTCACGTGCTCCATAACACCCTACGGTACACGTGTACAAGCTAGGCGTCACGTACTCAATAACACCCTACGGTACACGTGTACAAGCTAGGCGTCACGTGCTCAATAACACCCTACAGTACACGTGTACAAGCTAGGCGTCACGTGCTCAAAAACACCCTACGGTACACGTGTACAAGCTAGGCGTCACGTGCTCAATAACACCCTACGGTATACGTGTACAAGATAGGCGTCACGTGCTCAATAACACACTACAGTACACGTGTACAAGATAGGCGTCACGTGCTCAATACCAACCTACGGTACACGTGTACAAGCTAGGCGTCACGTGCTCAATAACACCCTACGGTACACGTGTACAAGCTAGGCGTCACGTGCTCAATAACACCCTACGGTACACGTGTACAAGCTAGGCGTCACGTGCTCAATAACACCCTACAGTACACGTGTACAAGTTAAGCGTCACGTGCTCAATAACACCCTACGGTATACGTGTACAAGCTAGGCGTCACGTGCTCAATAACACCCTACAGTACACGTGTACAAGCTAGGCGTCACGTGCTCAATAACACCCTACAGTACACGTGTACAAGCTAGGCGTCTCGTGCTCAATAACACCCTAAGGTACACGTGTACATGCTAGGCGTCACGTGCTCAATAACACCCTACAGTACACGTGTACATGCTAGGCGTCTCGTGCTCAATAACACCCTAAGGTACACGTGTACATGCTAGGCGTCACGTGCTCAATAACACCCTACAGTACACGTGTACAAGCTAAGCGTCACGTGCTCCATAACACCCTACAGTACACGTGTACAAGCTAGGCGTCTCGTGCTCAATAACACCCTAAGGTACACGTGTACATGCTAGGCGTCACGTGCTCCATAACACCCTACAGTACACGTGTACAAGCTAGGCGTCTCGTGCTCAATAACACCCTACAGTACACGTGTACATGCTAGGCGTCACGTGCTCAATAACACCCTACAGTACACGTGTACAAGTTAAGCGTCACGTGCTCAATAACACCCTACGGTACACGTGTACAAGCTAAGCGTCACGTGCTCCATAACACCCTACAGTACACGTGTACAAGCTAGGCGTCTCGTGCTCAATAACACCCTAAGGTACACGTGTACATGCTAGGCGTCACGTGCTCAATAACACCCTACAGTACACGTGTACAAGCTAGGCGTCACGTGCTCAATAACACCCTACGGTACACGTGTACAAGCTAGGCGTCACGTGCTCAATAACACCCTACGGTACACGTGTACATGCTAGGCGTCACTTGCTCAATAACACCCTACAGTACACGTGTACATGCTAGGCGTCACGTGCTCAATAACACCCTACGGTACACGTGTACATGCTAGGCGTCACGTGCTCAATAACACCCTACAGTACACGTGTACATGCTAGGTGTCACGTGCTCAATAACACCCTACAGTACACGTGTACAAGCTAGGCGTCACGCCCTTAATAACATTCTACGGTACACGTGTACAAGCTAGGCGTCACGTGCTCAATAACACCCTACGGTACACGTGTACAAGCTAGGCGTCACGTGCTCCATAACACCCTACGGTACACGTGTACAAGCTAGGTGTCACGTGCTCAATAACACCCTACGGTACACGTGTACAAGCTAGGCGTCACGTGCTCCATAACACCCTACGGTACACGTGTACAAGCTAGGCGTCACGTGCTCAATAACACCCTACGGTACACGTGTACAAGCTAGGCTTCACGTGCTCAATAACACCCTACGGTACACGTGTACAAGCTAGGCGTCACGTGCTCAATAACACCCTACGGTATACGTGTACAAGCTAGGCGTCACGTGCTCAATAACACCCTACAGTACACGTGTACAAGCTAGGCGTCACGTGCTCCATAACACCCTACAGTACACGTGTACAAGCTAGGCGTCACGTGCTCCATAACACCCTACGGTACCCGTGTACAAGCTAGGCGTCACGTGCTCAATAACACCCTACGGTACACGTGTACAAGCTAGGCGTCACGTGCTCAATACCAACCTACGGTACACGTGTACAAGCTAGGCGTCACGTGCTCAATAACACCCTACGGTATACGTGTACAAGCTAGGCGTCACGTGCTCAATAACACCCTACGGTATACGTGTACAAGCTAGGCGTCACGTGCTCAATAACACCCTACAGTACACGTGTACAAGCTAGGCGTCACGTGCTCCATAACACCCTACGGTACACGTGTACAAGCTAGGCGTCACGTGCTCCATAACACCCTACGGTATACGTGTACAAGATAGGCGTCACGTGCTCCATAACACCCTACGGTACACGTGTACATGCTAGGCGTCACGTGCTCAATAACACCCTACGGTACCCGTGTACAAGCTAGGCGTCACGTGCTCAATAACACCCTACGGTACACGTGTACAAGCTAGGCGTCACGTGCTCAATAACACCCTACGGTACACGTGTACACTGTACAACGTGTCACGTGCTCAATAACACCCTACGGTACACGTGTACAAGCTAGGCGTCACGTGCTCCATAACACCCTACGGTACACGTGTACAAGCTAGGCGTCACGTGCTCCATAACACCCTACGGTACACGTGTACAAGCTAGGCGTCACGTGCTCAATAACACCCTACGGTACACGTGTACAAGCTAGGCGTCACGTGCTCCATAACACCCTACGGTACACTTGTACACTGTACAACGTGTCACGTGCGACATTGTTATTATTATTTTTATTGTTTCGTGTTTCTGTTTAACGACCTACTCAACCGTTTGTTCACAGAAAACGGATGAAACAGTTACTGTGGTTTGGTCATACGACGTCAACGCCGGTCATCTTTTACGACCGCAGATCGAATAATCCTGCATGGACATATTCTTTCCCGGTGGTAAATGGGGCAAGAACTTGGAGAAATCCAAATTCAATAGCGAATGGGGTTAAATTAGTAACGGGAAGAAGGGAGGACCTCGCTTGTTCGGCTCATAAAAATATCGGTCACCACTGGGCCAATCCTACCCCAGGTCCAGGCAGGGAGGGGACTGGTAGCAGAGGAAGTGGAGGAAAGATATGTGGTGGGCGTCCAGGCCTCTAATAGGGCCGGCTTGAGTGAGGGAGAAAGCGCTCAGTTTATAGCAGTCAAAGAGCAATGGTTACGATAAGTAATGAGCACAATCGTTCAGGTGTTCCCCTAGGTGTACACCACATTCCTAAACGACGGGAACACTTCGTGACTCCTAAAACGTCGTGCTGGTTTATATATAGTAATTGTTTAATTGTGATTAAATTAAAACACATTAACTGTACTGAAGTCAATTTTTTTTAATTTTAATCTACCACTTCAACGAATTTTAAATTGACGAGTACTATTGGCATATCCACGGCGGGCTGGTTGAAGGCTCTGGTTGTGCCGGTTGTACCGCGAAGGTCGAGCACTATTGGCTGTATCCACGGCGGACTGGTTGAAGGCTCTGGTTGTGCCGGTGGTACCGCGAAGGTCGAGCACTATTGGCTGTATCCACGGCGGACTGGTTGAAGGCTCTGGTTGTGCCGGTTGTACCGTGAAGGTCGAGCACTATTGGCTGTATCCACGGCGGACTGGTTGAAGGCTCTGGTTGTGCCGGTTGTACCGTGAAGGTCGAGCACTATTGGCTGTATCCACGGCGGGCTGGTTGAAGGCTCTGGTTGTGCCGGTTGTACAGCGAAGGTCGAGCATTATTGGCTGTATCCACGGCGGACTGTTTGAAGGCTCTGGTTGTGCCGGTTGTACAGCGAAGGTCGAGCATTATTGGCTGTATCGACGGCGGACTGTTTGAAGGCTCTGGTTGTGCCGGTTGTACCGCGAAGGTCGAGCATTATTGGCTGTATCCACGGCAGGCTGGTTGAAGGCTCTGGTTGTGCCGGTTGTACCGCGAAGGTCGAGCACTATTGGCTGTATCCACGGCGGGCTGGTTGAAGGCTCTGGTTGTGCCGGTTGTACCGCGAAGGTCGCGCATTATTGGCTGTATCCACGGCGGGCTGGTTGAAGGCTCTGGTTGTGCCGGTTGTACCGCGAAGGTCGCGCATTATTGGCTGTATCCACGGCGGGCTGTTTGAAGGCTCTGGTTGTGCCGGTTGTACCGCGAAGGTCGAGCACTATTGGCTGTATCCACGGCGGGCTGGTTGAAGGCTCTGGTTGTGCCGGTTGTACCGCGAAAGTCGAGTACTATAGGCTGTATCCACGGCGGGCTGGTTGAAGGCTCTGGTTGTGCCGGTTGTACCGCGAAGGTCGAGCACTATTGGCTGTATCCACGGCGGGCTGGTTGAAGGCTCTGGTTGTGCCGGTTGTACCGCGAAAGTCGAGTACTATAGGCTGTATCCACGGCGGGCTGGTTGAAGGCTCTGGTTGTGCCGGTTGTACCGCGAAGGTCGAGCACTATTGGCTGTATCCACGGCGGGCTGGTTGAAGGCTCTGGTTGTGCCGGTTGTACCGCGAAAGTCGAGTACTATAGGCTGTATCCACGGCGGGCTGGTTGAAGGCTCTGGTTGTGCCGGTTGTACTGCGAAAGTCGAGTACTAATGGCTGTATCCACGGCGGGCTGGTTGAAGGCTCTGGTTGTGCCGGTTGTACCGCGAAGGTCGAGTACTATCCACGGCGGACTGGTTGAAGGCTCTGGTTGTGCCGGTTGTACCGCGAAGGTCGAGTACTATAGGCTGTATCCACGGCGGGCTGGTTGAAGGCTCTGGTTGTGCCGGTTGTACCGCGAAAGTCGAGTACTAATGGCTGTATCCACGGCGGACTGGTTGAAGGCTCTGGTTGTGCCGGTTGTACCGCGAAGGTCGAGCACTATTGGCTGTATCCACGGCGGGCTGGTTGAAGGCTCTGGTTGTGCCGGTTGTACCGCGAAAGTCGAGTACTATTGGCTGTATCCACGGCGGGCTGGTTGAAGGCTCTGGTTGTGCCGGTTGTACCGCGAAGGTCGAGTACTAATGGCTGTATCCACGGCGGGCTGGTTGAAGGCTCTGGTTGTGCCGGTTGTACCGCGAAGGTCGAGCACTATTGGCTGTATCCACGGCGGGCTGGTTGAAGGCTCTGGTTGTGCCGGTTGTACCGCGAAGGTCGAGCATTATTGGCTGTATCCACGGCGGGCTGGTTGAAGGCTCTGGTTGTGCCGGTTGTACCGCGAAGGTCGAGTACTAATGGCTGTATCCACGGCGGGCTGGTTGAAGGCTCTGGTTGTGCCGGTTGTACCGCGAAGGTCGAGTACTATTGGCTGTATCCACGGCGGGCTGTTTGAAGGCTCTGGTTGTGCCGGTTGTACCGCGAAGGTCGAGTACTATTGGCTGTATCCACGGCGGGCTGTTTGAAGGCTCTGGTTGTGCCGGTTGTACCACGAAGGTCGAGTACTATTGGCTGTATCCACGGCGGGCTGTTTGAAGGCTCTGGTTGTGCCGGTTGTACCGCGAAGGTCGAGTACTATTGGCTGTATCCACGGCGGGCTGTTTGAAGGCTCTGGTTGTGCCGATTGTACCGCGAAGGTCGAGCACTATTGGCTGTATCCACGGCGGGCTGTTTGAAGGCTCTGGTTGTGCCGGTTGTACCGCGAAGGTCGAGAACTATTGGCTGTATCCACGGCGGGCTGTTTGAAGGCTCTGGTTGTACCGGTTGTACCGCGAAGGTCGAGCACTATTGGCTGTATCCACGGCGGGCTGTTTGAAGGCTCTGGTTGTGCCGGTTGTACCGCGAAGGTCTAGTACTATTGGCTGTATCCACGGCGGGCTGTTTGAAGGCTCTGGTTGTGCCGATTGTACCGCGAAGGTCGAGCACTATTGGCTGTATCCACGGCGGGCTGTTTGAAGGCTCTGGTTGTGCCGGTTGTACCGCGAAGGTCGAGAACTATTGGCTGTATCCACGGCGGGCTGTTTGAAGGCTCTGGTTGTGCCGATTGTACCGCGAAGGTCGAGCACTATTGGCTGTATCCACGGCGGGCTGTTTGAAGGCTCTGGTTGTGCCGGTTGTACCGCGAAGGTCTAGTACTATTGGCTGTATCCACGGCGGGCTGGTTGAAGGCTCTGGTTGTGCCGGCTGTACCGCGAAGGTCGAGCACTATTGGCTGTATCCATGGCGAACTGTTTGAAGGCTCTGGTTGTGCCGGTTGTACCGCGAAGGTCGAGCACTATTGGCTGTATCCACGGCGGGCTGTAGAAGGCTCTGGTTGTGCCGGTTGTACCGCGAAGGTCGAGCACTATTGGCTGTATCCACGGCGGGCTGGTTGAAGGCTCTGGTTGTGCCGGTTGTACCGCGAAGGTCGAGCACTATTGGCTGTATCTACGGCGGGCTGGTTGAAGGCTCTGGTTGTGCCGGTTGTACCGCGAAGGTCGAAAGGTTATTTTTAATCAGTCCAGACATGCGTGTCGCACCGCCCGTTGATAACACAAACACGAAACATTGTAATTCCAAACATGAGACGCACGTCATTAAGAACAGCGAACAGAAGTCAACGACAAACTAATGTACATTATTGAACCGTAATTCTACAATTGTAGATAGTGTAATTCTATACTTGTATAGAGGATGGGCCAGCCCGAACAAATCTGGCCATGGGCTCCGCTTGTTGTCCGCATTACTACAAGTGTCGATACAACAAGTAGTATGCAATAAAGGGCGATTATGTGACGGGCGGGGGGGGGGGGGGGGGGGCTCGAAGGGTACTTGTGACTAATAGGAAATCGGTGAAGTGTCTCCCGGACAGCCCATCCACGCCTGACAACAGATAAACAGGCGTTAATGAGACTTGATGCACTCGAGTGGTTGGTCCTCCCATTGGCTGCTTGTTGGCTATGCACGTGACACCATTCACACTCAAGTCACGTTATTTGTTCCTTGTGTTACTTGCGTCAATATTGTTCCGTCCCGGTGGGACAAGGGGTAAATTGTAGTCACGTCATAAACATTCAATTCGCTATATTTATATAACAAAATCGTTATTCCATTACATTTCCCGCCGAGGAAAAATGAGAACGTTTCCATTATATTACAGGGAGGCTTTTCGATAAAAGCTTTTTAACTTACAACGTTTCATATCCGTTCGTTCTGGGCATCATCACAAGAAAAAAAATTTCGTCTGTCAATATTTTAAAGCAGAATTATCGATAACGGATTCTTACGATAATTTATCATCAATGATCACTCCATTTAGAAACAAGATGTAATAGTCACGCAGTGTTAGCAAAACGTTCAAGAATATTGTCCAACTGCAATTAGATTACAAACATAGTGTTCTTTCTTGTATAATTGTATTTCATATTTCACATTCAGAATAAACTAGAAAACCCCCTCCAATTATAAAGAAACAAATATACTTGGCGATGTTAGAAGACGTTCTTCCTAGGTCGGTATAAAGACGGTATTGCGACGTCGTGGAAATTTCAAAACCAAAGAATGGTGTATTTTTCTGTAATTCCTAAATTTTGTTTAGAAAATGATAGGACCATTGTCAGTCATAATGATACATGAAATAAAACAAAACACGTTATGTTTTAGAGTGCAATATTTGTACTCGGCCAGTGTCGTTGTGTCGGATCGAGTGTGACAGCCTAGACTAGAGACTACAACTACTACTCTACTGGACGCTGTAGACGCAGCCGATATGAAGTATCAGGAGATACAAAAGAGAAAACACGGGCCACGCTACTATACGCATACCTCTCATTCTCCAATCGATATATTGATTATTACTAATTCTAATTAAATACTAATTAAATATTAAATATTTGCTCGCGGTGTATGAATTCAAGGTTGCCGGGTGTCAGCTCTTTTTATTTCGCTTCGTATGACAGGCAGAGTTACCGTTTCGACTATTCTGTACTTCGGGCTCAAAATGGAAGTACATAATTAATATATCAATTATTCATATTATTATTGATACATATATTATTTATGTATCTTATAAAACAAAAAACACCAAGTTATTTACTTTTACCCGTCTCAAACCAGTCCCCCAGACATCCTCACAATCGATACATATGTTCAGTTCACACAGCTCTCTATGATTCATGCATAGACTGACGAGTCCAGGGCCCAGGCTGTCATCGGTCGATCTCTTGGTTTACTTCCCTCCCTTTATACAATCGTTTGATAGACACATCACCATTTGTATGTCCAAATCCAATCCATCGCAAGAGTTCCCTTTCGACAACTTTGCTCAAAATAACTACCATCGTCACATGTCTTCACGTGAATAACTATATTATCAACACCATAATAAACGTTATGAAAAAGCGTGGTCGGATAGTACTTGTATTGAATGAAACACAATATAATATTATGTAGTATGTCAAAACGGTGGAGAATGAAATCTCATATTTAATATGTTCTTCCATTTCCCAGAACTTTCACGACTGGGATGGGGACAGAGGGGATTGGAAGGGTGGAACCTAAATTAGTTTCTTTCCACTGTATTGTGGAACGAACTGTTGGTAAAATGAGACACTCCAGTCGCACAAAAGCTTAATCCGACCATCGTTAAAGTCGGGGTTATCTGCGTCCTTTGGTCAGATACAAGGCTTCATTTCAATACCAGCATCTAATTTTCTTTCATAACAGCAAGCATTGAAAGTCTGGCGTGCACTGCAGGCTGTACCCTCATAGACGGGATGAAATGGATACCGAGTAGTCATGATGTCGCCTACAGCGGTAATACTGTGTGTGTCGACCACACCGTGTCGTCTACTTTATCTTAGTTGTTTTCATTGACAATCCCTGGCAATTTTAAGTGCCTTGTTAAGTTGCGCAGTAAAGGGTGCAAAATGAGAGTTTAAAACAGGAATGTTACGGTATAAAAAGAACCCTGGCCCAAAAACTTCGATAAAACGCGAAGCTAACAGCGCACAAGGCGAGAAGGGCCGAAGGGCTGATTCGCCATCGCACACAACATTTGATAACTAAATTACACTTCGCGAACCCCACATATACGCGGATCGATGCGAGCGTGTACAATACACGTTACTGCCTTTGAGCGAGAGAGACAGAGAAAATGAGAGAGAGAAAACGACAACAATAATCATGCAAGGATAATCGTTGCAAATTCGTCGTATTCGTCACACACCCGACTTCAGCGAACAACAAAAAATTATAGTTTTCTTATATGTATTTTCTCGAAAAATAAACGCGTGAAATGCGCCTGGTAAAGAGTTTTCGCGACACAAACGTGAACATTATGAAAAACAATATCAACAGAAATGTCAAAACGGAAGGCAAGAAAACGAACTAAAAAAGAATGGCTTGGGGCTGTCGCTTTACGCCCGAAGTAAATCACAAAGGGTTAGTTTGACGTTCTTCACGTGTATAAAGTTTTATTGCATGCCAGTCTGAAATAAAACTAACCGTTTCACATTTCCATGGTTTAATTATAACGAATTCCTGAACCAAGAACCCACATACTTACACACCACGAGGGTTGAAAAAGAGACCTATAGCCTTCACGGACCGCGTTCGTTAAACTAAAATTAAAAGAGAATGTAGAAAAAGTGCATTGCATACAAAACCAGCATTCAGATTGTATTTGCTGCTTTTTATCGACTACCGAGATAAGTGTGAAATAATTTGAAACCACGCCCGAAAGTACATAGCAGACGTACAGCCGTAGACATATTAAATACATGAAGGGTAGAACAATAATCTCTACACTAACATTGCATTGTTCCCGTGCCTTCTTATACTCTCTACTCTCTAGTAGTAACGCCATCAGCTATCATGTTGGACAACAAGACGTGTAGACGAGCTGATAAGAGTAAGGGCAGTTACTTGTGTAGCGTTCATTTACTTTTATCACCCATTGACATTGGGTATATACAATGTTAACCTTATCCAGACTGTTTTGTTTAGGACCATATGTATGCAACGACACTACTCAAAGTAAGGATAAACCCCCACTACCAAATAGATACACAGACCTATGCTGACAAGTGACAAGACCATCCACAGGCGACTCGAGCTGAGATTCTGCATGGATACCCGGGTTGGGCAAGCGGTTACTCCCGTTGCGTGTCCAAGAAGAAATGGGGTAACAGGAGGAGAGTCCAAGAGAAGAAAGTATGATTAAACACGGCCAAAACGAGAGTGATACGAAGAATGATGGAGATTATAAACGCATTTGGGCACCAGACACCACTCACAGACATCTGACGACGGAGAGACACAAGTGCTGACGAAATGTCAAGCTTGGAGTGAACGGTTTGGAATAATTCGAGAGATGAGGGGAGTGGAGATTATACAAGGGATGTTTGTACGCAGGTCTGAGTGTCCCGATGTGACAATCCTAACAAAACAACGTTGTTATGATGACATGTACATTCGTGTCATATACGCACGCTACGCACGCTACGCACGTGTGTGTTCTGCGTGTAAGTGTACGTATAGTAATGCGACTCGTGATTACGGTTGGCAACTTACAAATTAATATTCGTACAATTATCTTTGGGATCTCAGAGCCAAAAGACCGTTGGTCCTAGGAGGGTCTACTTTTTGTCATTAAAGCACGTTCATATTATTTATGACATTGGTTTTACAAATATATAATTTGGCTTAATGCAACTGTACTGCAGCTACAAATACATCTAGGACCATAAAACAGTGAAACTATAGTATTACCGAATTGTGTTTTGTTCGATCGGGGTAATCCGATGTTCAGACGTTTATTCACAACGGTTTCTATATCTAGATGTTCACTTGTGGAATAAATTTAACCTTCTAATTAAAATACAGTCTTAAATAACAGTAGTAATGAATCATAGGAACACCTCAATATCGTACTGCGAATGTTTGAGGTAGCGTAGACACTGCGAACATGGATGCCAGTTACCCCGCTGATGTGTGAACAAGCTAGGAGGGGATGGAGACTCCCGCTTGTTTGTGTTGGCAGCTACTCGACACCAGAGACAACACTACAGCGATTTCAAGTCTCTTCAACATTTTTGCTTCGTCGTAATTAAATTTCAAAAGCAAAATGTACACATTTCTACAGCATTTAATATAAAAGCTGCGGGTCTTTTTACATAAAACTGTGGAAGAAGTGTAACTAGTCAAAGGGAAAATTAGTTAAATTACTGCGGCTTCCCAGCCCGCGACTGACAATATAAACCACTCCTCTATAATCACCGCTTTTATAATGAGACCCCTTAAAAGTGCGATTCCAATTTTGGTAAAGGCTACAGGGAGAAATGACTTTAATTAGAGTACGAATTTTTAAAAGGAAAAACTCATTTATTTACAATTTAAAAATAAAACACACCTACTAATAAAGACAATTCGAATGGCGTTCTACAGACAGTCATCTTCAAGTCCCTCAACGCAAATACTTCATTCAGTTCGGCAGTGTTTGTCAAGTGAGCTGATACGTATATCGAGTAGCTGGGGTTCACGCTCAGGTCTCCAGCACCAGTAGTCATGCCTGGCATCGAGTAGCTGGGGTTCACGCTCAGGTCTCCAGCACCAGTAGTCATGCCAGGCATCGAGTAGCTGGGGTTCACGCTCAGGTCTCCAGCACCAGTAGTCATGCCTGGCATCGAGTAGCTGGGGTTCACGCTCAGGTCTCCAGCACCAGTAGTCATGCCTGGCGTGTGTATGACGAGGACCACAGGTCTGCTTGTCCGCGATCCACCGTAACTTGACGCTCAACGAGTCCACCGAGTCCACCAGTCACAGTTGGGAGAGGGGACATACAGCATACCTACCAAACGAGTAAGCTAGACCGCGGCACTAGTTAGGGGAGAAAGCTTTACCGATGAATGATCGGCACGTGGTCAGACCTTGGATTTGATTGGATTATGGAACGGTACCACAGACCACTGTGTCCTAACCAATAACACCTGGTGGCAGTGGCACGTCATTGGTATGCGACAATTGGCACCAGTAAACAGTTCGAGTAGTAGCCCAGACGACCTCGAAACACGGCCCTCGTCACGGTCGCTAATCATGGACGTGACATTTCAGAGACTTTGACCTTTCCCCTAACCGTCAAAAACACCAACTAGGCTTTTGTCATTGGACGTTTGCATTCACCCTCAACTCGCTCAGTATTTGACCTTGGTCCGCGTTTCCAGAAAACATGTATTTTAAGGGTGCGGGCACTAAGAAATCTGGTTAACTGTCATGGCTACCTGCGCTGGTTTCCAGGGCTGAACTACGCCATAATGTAACGATGATTTGAAGTGCAGCCATGAACAGTAGAGGCAGGTTCAAGGTTAAAGCGTTGTCAACGTTCTGGTTTCCTCAACGAAATGAACCCGTTTGCCCGCGCCGGTTGCCAGTAACCGACTTACCAGATTTTTTTGTGCCTACACCTCTACATTCTACTTCATCAAACGTCAACTGGTAATATATGTACACTTGTTATCTTGACACATGTTGACATATATGTATCTTGACATATGTTTAGTGCAGTTTAATAACGACTGTACATCGTGCGCATGAATGGATGCACATTGGCAAGTAAGCTTGTGTTGAGTGCAACCTACAGTAGGCATGGCAATGCTAATATGATGGTTGTATGTGTCATCTCTTCGACCTTGTTTACATTGTCACGTCACATCGCCTTACAGTCCACAGGAAGCCACAGTTTCTCATGTGAATAATGCATACATCGATAAAAGATATAGAGATCAGAAAAGTAAACCAATCACCTATACCTTCGTTGATCCGATATCTGTAGTTACAAAAGGATGTTTGACCGTCACGAGTAGCATAAGTTATATCAATCAAATCATAAAAACAAATCAATAGTTTGGCACGTTTTAAAATAGTGTCCGTTTTAAAATAGTCAAAATAACTCTGCGTGAAAACGAGAATTATTTCGTATGGTACAAGCGTACTCGGCATATAAAAAACAGGTATAGGAGACAAACTAACAATAGATAGCGCTGCTAAACTACCTCCTTATCTGCGCCATTGATGGTTTCAACAAATCAACGATGAGTAATCTCCTCCTCATAGAAGTTTATTTGCTTGCCACCGGGTTGCATCTAGTCTATTTTGAGTGACCACAGGGAAACTAATGCAATTATAAACACGTAAAAGAGCAAGGGTAACAAATAATAATAAACATGAATCTATGACGTACAACACACACGGGCGTCCCGATACGCTAAATGAGACCGATATAAATAACGTCACAACGTAGCGTTTCCCTTGATAACAACAGTCAGATTTTTTTTCAGCAGCAGTGTGATTTTTACAGTGGCTTCAGGTTATATGTTTCGCATGTTCATTATATCTGCAATGAATGTGTTTATGCCATCATGTTGATTCAAAATGTTTATAAAATATAAAACTGCTTCGAGCTATAGCTCTTTGATGGGTTGTATACTGTATACTGTATAATATTTCAATTGAATTATAGTTACAAGTACAACATAGAATTATACAAACCGCTATATGCATATAGCAACAACATCTCTATGGTGTTGGTAAATAATGTATCTGAAATTAGCAATAGGCCTACAGGGAAGTATAAATGTTGACTGGTAACTGTGTAAAAACTTTCAACTCGATTTGACGTTGGAAAGTGGGTTGTACATCGATTTCCATATAAAACATTAATTAATTAATTATGATATTAATTGACGGTTTAGTAAATATGACAATTGATTCGTGTATTGTCATTAGGAGTACGTCTGTGTGAAAACTTTCAATTCGATTTGACGTTGAAAAGTGGGTAAAACATCGATTTCCATATAAAACATGAATTAATTAATTATGATGAATAAATTTACAATTTAGTAAATATGACAGTTGATTCATGTATTGTCATTAAAAATACGTCTTGGTTATAAAATTTCATTTTGATCGGACATTTAAAAGTAGGTGAAATATCGATTCAGAGATTCATCGATTTCCATGTAAAACATTAATTAATTAATTAATTATGATGAATTAATTGACAATTTAGTAAATATGACAGTTGACTCATGTATTGTCATCAAGAATACGTCTGTGTAAAAAATTTCAGCTTGATCGGACATCTAGAAGTAGGTGGAATATCGATTAAAAGATTCCGTCCAGACAAACAAGGCAAGTTAATATAAGCGTTGTAATAATTAGAACAATACTTGTGAACAAAACGCGGTGAACTATTATAGCGCAAATATGCACATAAACCTAGCTGTGTCCAACAGTTGAATGTTTGTGTTTAACAGGCTTCCACTAAACGCGGGGAGAAAGCGCTATAGGGTCTAACATGACCAGTTGTTATTACTTGTTGTACGACGTACTCGACAGCTAGGCCTAGGTCATAATGACGTCACATCCATCACACATCGTCGGGGTCGGCATCAGGGAAGTCAAAGTTAGGGAGTTGGAAGGTTAGGGTGAGGGGCGTGGGTGTTCAGGTGGCCAATAGGGAAGTCACAGTTAGGGAGTTGGAAGGTTAGGGTGAGGGGCGTGGGTGTTCAGGTCGCCAATAGGGAATGAGAATGAGTAGGGAGATAGTCGAATAAGTTGAGAAAGTGAGCAAGACCATGATACCTGAACACGATATGAACGAGAGCGCTATTTGCGAGCACCACGAGGCACCACGCAATACGAGGAGGGACCCACCCTCGACTGATAGGCAGTACTAGATTTTACACTTTAACAAGTTTAGGCCTACATATCCAGGGCGCGGGTTTTAGGAATTGAGTGGCAAACCCTAACGCAAAAAACAAACGCCAACCACGCAATCATTGTCCTCATGTATGTATGTATATATACATGTATGTATGTATATATACCAGAGCAGTGGTTAAAACGAGGGATTACAAGAGAAACAGTGCACAGTGCAACAAAACCAATACTTCCATCTATGCACGCATTGTTTTATGAGCGGACATAATAAACTGCGAGCGTTCTCATTCGACGTCTGGGCCGCGTCTAGAGTCAACAGACAAAACCGGCATTAGATCACTTCGCACGAGGTTTCTCCCTTTTCAACTCATCTACTAGAGTTGTTACAGGCACAGTTTGAACTTTGAAGTCAATTTGACGCGCACAATTTCACGGTAGATCATGTACAACATTTAGCGGATTCAGGGACGTTTTTATTTGCAATGGCATCCGTAGTTTTATATACATCAGTATGTTGCAGATAGCTTCCAATATAAGAAGATAGTGTTTGTTCATTGGAAGCTTTCCAGCAAATTAAAAAGAAATATCTATGCGTATTTTCGTTAAAGAAATAATACAAAAAATACAAAATACGTCACGTATCGTTCTAAGATGAACTGATGTAAAAAAGGACGTTACGTTACGGTTTTGTTATCCAACAAATTTGCTGCGAATATCGTTTGTCATACTGGTCTAACTCTAAATCGTCTAATGAGACTCGAACCCAGA
Organism: Isoperla grammatica; assembly: GCA_945910005.1. Taxonomy (NCBI): domain Eukaryota; kingdom Metazoa; phylum Arthropoda; class Insecta; order Plecoptera; family Perlodidae; genus Isoperla; species Isoperla grammatica. Next base: position 65,659,325 of record OX246737.1, read on the forward strand.
CCACTACTTCCACATCGGTCGACTAAGCTAACCGGAGAGAGCACATTGTGTTGTTATACATAGGTATGTACACTACACCCATATATCCTAGAGCAGGAAGGCAATACAAACAGTCATATGAGATTTTTCGTTGTGTTTATTTGCCTTCGTATTTAATTATAATTTACATCCGTTTAAATTGGGGGAGGAAACGGTTGAGAGACGTTCGTTCCATTCAAGTAATTGCCGCGGGATTATCGGGCTCTGCTCTCAGTATTGACCCCGCACGCACAATCAGCTGTTGAGTGAGTGGATCGCAAGGCGTGGCAAGCAGACTGATAGCAGAGTTGATCAACCTGCGGGTCACAGACGCCGTCGTCACGGTCGCGTGACTTGACGCCGTACACACTACACAGTCACATTTACTCGGTCACGTTTCCACCTTCATACGCGTAATCGCTTCGTCAAGCGGTAATATATATGTGCAACCTGCATACGCACGCACGCACGAAGCAAATCAAGGGCTCAGTTTAAAAATAACAAACTAGACGTGTGAGTTAAACGAAACATTCTCTAACGCCGAATGTATTATTGTACTCAACAACTACGTCATATGACGTCGGGGGTTGATTGGAGGAAAGGGAGTAGTATGACGAGTAGTAGAACCAATATTCAAAGGAGTTAAGCCCCGGGTGGAAAGGGAAAAGGGAGGACCTCATATCGTCGCCTCTTCGTCCGACTGGCTGGGTCACCTAACTTAGAAACCATGCACATGTTATACAACATAGGTACTTACTACTCCATGTATGCAATGCATAGTCGGCATCAAATACAGCCAAGCTATGGACTAGAATCCATCTTGCGCACGCGTTAGTTGTCTCACTGATCCAAGCCCTCTTCTGATCAAGGTTACCATCGGCCTGATATCATTTCAGTATTATGATGAACCAGAGTTGTTTTCTCAACAACTGAAAATGGTTTATCCAATCATCAGTCGCAGGAACATTAAATTTAATTTGTCTGACTAAATGACTAATGAGTGATATAAATGTTGCTCGAGGGGTCGGGCAGAATAATACATTCAGTGTGAGTTAGTGATGAGAGAAAAATTAATGACTACTATTTAACCGAAGGGTAAAATAACCACCTGGTAAAACAATCCAGAGAGTGAATGAATTATGTTGGTGAAAACCAGAAATTACATCAAAACACAAACATTGCCGACGGGTGCCTTGACCACTACACAAAAGAGTTGGAGATTTAAGTGCTACAAAAATAAATTAGTTTTCTACCGGGATGTCGGGTTAAAGTACCGAGTTCGATTACTTGGCCATGGGAGAAGCATTATACTTTCGGTTGAGGCACCGAGTTAAAAACTTATAAGTATATCAATAATAAATAAAGCGTTGATTTGCGGATTACTGACCACTTCTGAAATACCGACGATACAATAAGATGATTTGGTGGAGGTGCCGGGTATTACTGACCACTTCTGAAATACCGACGATACAATGAGATGATTTGGTGGAGGTGCCGGGTATAACTGACCACTTCTGAAATACCGACGATACAATGAGATGATTTGGTGGAGGTGCCGGGTATTACTGACCACTTCTGAAATACCGACGATACAATGAGATGATTTGGTGGAGGTGCCGGGTATTACTGACCACTTCTGAAATACCGACGATACAATTAGATGATTTGGTGGAGGTGCCGGGTATTACTGACCGCTTCTGAAATTGCGACGATACAATTAGATGATTTGGTGGAGGTGCCGGGTATTACTGACCACTTCTGAAATACCGACGATACAATGAGATGATTTGGTGGAGGTGCCGGGTATTACTGACCACTCCTGAAATACCGACGATACAATTAGATGATTTGGTGGAGGTGCCGGGTATTACTGACCACTTCTGAAATTGCGACGATACAATTAGATGATTTGGTGGAGGTGCCGGGTATTACTGACCACTTCTGAAATACCGACGATACAAAGAGATGATTTGGTGGAGGTGCCGGGTTATTATGGATATGTCTATTACCGACACTGTCTATCATATTCGGTCCTCAGTGTAAGATTGACATACAAAGCAGAACAATAAATACAACCTTGACCAGAAACAAGAACAATACCCAGAAGATGATACTGTAGTAGCCCATCACCCACGTATTAAATCAAGATAACGTCATAACCGGCAAACTAAATTTATTTAAATTTTATCTAAACTCAAATTTCGTTTTTTGTTTTTGGTTATTATTAAACACGAATACAATATCAAGCATACGAGAAAAAATTGAAGATTTTATTGAAATTCAATAAATACATATTACAAAATAAAACTCCAATCTTAGGCGTGAAACCGTAGAAAGCATGAAATAGCATATCTTGAAGTGTTCTGTTGATATTATATGACAACTAAGAAAAGTAGTTTTTATCACTCAAATATACCAAGGGGGACATATGGATTATGTTTAACAAAATCAACACACGGCAGGTTACATATCTATCTGTCTTCTATCTATATATATATATATATATATATTGTTAAAATTGTAAATACCACGGGTTGTTACGTCACGTTTACTGCACTTACTTGTCATATTAGTCGACGTTTCTGAGCAACGTATGTGCTCTGTCCTCAGGACACTATGTCACTGTCCTGAGGACAGAGCACATACGTTGCTCAGAAACGTCGACTAATATGACAAGTAAGTGCAGTAAACGTGACGTAACAACCCGTGGTATTTACAATTTTAACAATATTAATAGTCACGAAAGTCTAAGTTCAGTAATATATATATATATATATACAAACGTATGTATGTGTGTATGTGTGTGTGTATGTATGTCCTTTATACATTACTACACCATTCATCCGATTGCGATGAAACTTTGGTGAGTTGTTATGCGCACGCCTGCGATGGTTTCTAAATGATAACAACCCCCTCCCAAGCCCCCCCTCACCCCCCACCCCCACTGAGACACCAACATGCAATAATGCTTTCCTAAACCATTCAACCGACTGCGATAAAATTTTGGTGAGTAAAGCTGGATTCATGACATTTCGTTGTTCTGCGGGACGGCGCGCGACGGCGGTTTTGGGCCAATCAGGAGCGACCTGCGTGCACTTACGTCGCTCCTGATTGGCCCAAAACCTCCGTCGCGCACTGTCCCGCAGAACAACGCAATGTCATAAATCCAGCTTTAGTGTATGCACGCCTGCTAAGGTTTCTGAATGATAACCCCCCCCCCCCCACCACCACCAACCACCACCACCACCACTGAGACACCAACATACAATAATGCTTTTCTAAACTATTCAGCCGATTGCGATACAATTTTGATGAGTTAGTGTATGCACGCCCGCAAAGGTTTCTGAATGATTACAACCCCCCCCCCCCCCCCCCAAACCCCCTCACCCCCACTGAGCCACCAACATGCAATAATGCGTTCTATTATTATTCATCCGATTACAATAAAACTTTGGTGAGTTATTGTGCGCATGCCCGCGAAGGTTTCTGAATGAGTACAACTGAACAAACAAAACACTTACACAAAAACAACAACATAAACACAAACACTATAAACCATAAACACTTTATTTCTTTCAGTGGCATTGCAACGCATGCCGGGTTTGCTAGTGTCTAATATATTATATAGCAACAGGTTTTAGGAACCAATAAAGAGTAAATTACAATTAACACGTACAACAAAACTCCAGAGCAGAGAGAAGAATGGTCTCACACAAGGACAGGTTTCAGCTGCATGGCTGTTGATTTATGATGGATAGTATTTGTGTACATCGAGACTCCCAAGTATTGTACGTAACATATACACGAGACATTGTAAACCTCTTGAGATAATGTACGTATATGGACGGTTACCGTTACTGTACAACCTGATATATCGAATTAGAATCAAATTCAGTGTTTATAGCTTATAATTCACTTATGACCGGTTTGAAGTTGCAACTGCGTTAGAGAATCGGAACGTGGGGTTATTTTCGTTCATTTTATGCCCAATATGCAACAATACGATTGCTAAAAACAAATCAATTAGCTATTGTTGACTGTCACGCTTTTTAATTAAAACTACTTTAAAACGTACTTACTTTACAAATAAGCCTACTCATTTCACAGGATGCTTTCAACGTACCATCATTTGAAGGTGGTGTCGCAGTGATGTAAATAATGTAAGAGCGCCTTTTGAGTACTTTGCCCTCAAAGTTACTCGAGTTTGCTATATAAAAAGCAAAAATAACGCTCGCCGAGGTGTTATAAAAATGAGGTTTCAGAAATAAAAGCAAATATTGATGAGCTCGTCCAGGTCTCTTTACGACCCATTACGGCTGTAATGTTGTCGTGCGTGAAGTCTTCTGCTCCGCATCACACATGATGGATTTGTGTGCGCACAACCTCCAGTCACGCACACAGACTGCATGGAGCGAGAGAGACGGATCTTTCACAATTAATCAACTTGTATTGTGATATTTGGGTCTCATGCTCCGACAACTAGGCTAATCGAGACGATGAATCAGTGGTACGTGAACATAAACAAACACCCATAATCATCCATACACAAGCGAGGGTTCGAACCAGGAACGCAAAAACTATTGTTTACTAGACCAAAGGCCACATGGGCAAACACGAACTGGTATAGCAAACGCGTATTAAGTAGTAATTTTAAAATTGTCTAACTAGCCTATATTTACTTCGCAAAGTTTTAATTTTTTGAATAACGATTTAAGAATGACCAACAAATATATACTAAATTGAAAGATTGGTCCTACATTATGAATTAGTGTAAATTACCACATCAACCGTAATAATGTTTTTGCGCGTCGCTGTTCGAGGAACCCGCTTCGCTACATATATTGAGCTCACCCCCCGGTATATCCAAGCGGCAAGCACCGCCTCTATGACACACAGTGAACGACTACCTAGGGACTCGTCTGTTACCTCGGAGTTATCGCTGCATGTACTTAGTACTTACCAATTAATATAAGGATGAAAGCTGGATCCAGCGTGATGTTCGTCAGTCGGCTGAGGTTGTTGAAGGTGTCCTTCTCGGTCCAGGCCCAGACACCCACGGCTAAGATGCCCAACCCCAGCAGCTGAAACACGTGACAATCACCGTCAACACGTCATTCAAAACATGAACCTGAGGTTGTTGAAGGTGTCCTTCTCGGTCCAGGCCCAGACACCCACGGCTAAGATGCCCAACCCCAGCAGCTGAAACACGTTACAATCACCGTCAACACGTCATTCAAAACATGAACCTGAGGTTGTTGAAGGTGTCCTTCTCGGTCCAGGCCCAGACACCCACGGCTAAGATGCCCAACCCCAGCAGCTGAAACACGTTACAATCACCGTCAACACGTCATTCAAAACATGAACCTGAGGTTGTTGAAGGTGTCCTTCTCGGTCCAGGCCCAGACACCCACGGCTAAGATGCCCAACCCCAGCAGCTGAAACACGTTACAATCACCGTCAACACGTCATTCAAAACATGAACCTGAGGTTGTTGAAGGTGTCCTTCTCGGTCCAGGCCCAGACACCCACGGCTAAGATGCCCAACCCCAGCAGCTGAAACACGTTACAATCACCGTCAACACGTCATTCAAAACATGAACCTGAGGTTGTTGAAGGTGTCCTTCTCGGTCCAGGCCCAGACACCCACGGCTAAGATGCCCAACCCCAGCAGCTGAAACACGTTACAATCACCGTCAACACGTCATTCAAAACATGAACCTGAGGTTGTTGAAGGTGTCCTTCTCGGTCCAGGCCCAGACACCCACGGCTAAGATGCCCAACCCCAGCAGCTGAAACACGTTACAATCACCGTCAACACGTCATTCAAAACATGAACCTGAGGTTGTTGAAGGTGTCCTTCTCGGTCCAGGCCCAGACACCCACGGCTAAGATGCCCAACCCCAGCAGCTGAAACACGTTACAATCACCGTCAACACGTCATTCAAAACATGAACCTTAGACTCTTAGGTCCGGTTTCACAAACTTCTTGTACTCTGACTAGCCGATAATCGAAGATTCTCTCCGAACAAACATGGCGACTGCCATACATTTTGAATATAATGTTTGTTTAAACCATGGTTACCAACCAAACCGAGCTTACTAAGTTGGGGAATTGGGACCTTACACAGGTACACATTTTTAAGAGCTCCTTGACACGACCAATCTTTAGTGCCCGCGCAATATGAATGTTTGTTGAGCAATGATGTGTTGAGCTTTAATGACATGGTCCTAGTTTCAATTGGTATAGAAAATGTCCACGTCACCCACTGGTCAACTGTGGGTAATATTGCTGAACAATTATTGGTATAGTAACTTCAATTTGTTAAAAGTCGTCTAAAATCGCAATGGGGAATGTATCTGTCATGCCAGGAACGTATCTATCATGCCAGCAATACATTGCGCAAATGCATTGCCTCGTATTTAGGACTATAAATAAATAACACAACCACTCGAACAATACACCGGTGCCCTCGCGTCTGAGGAAGGGAGCAAAGGCAAAGCTCAAGAAAAATTGCGCACTATGGTTTTTTATTATGTGACCGTGGTTGGTTATTGTTCATGTAATTTGTTCTGTGTAGTGTAGTGTAGTGTAGTGTAGTGTAGTGTAGTGTAGTGTAGTGTAGTGTAGTGTAGTGTAGTGTAGTGTAGTGTAGTGTAGTGTAGTGTAGTGTAGTGTAGCAAGAAAAATAAAGGGTGTCCCTGTTTTTAGCAATAACAACGACATTTCACACCGAAAAATTATGTGGTTGTTGATTGAGCTCTTGATAGATCTGCTTATGTAAAGCATGTAAAGCAATCTTGCTTTTAAACAACATAAAATGCGCATGTCAGAAACACGAAAGTTTTTGGCTTTCAACCGGGTTTCTTCAACTGCAACCAACGGCAACGTTGGAGCTCAATGTTTGCATTGAAAACGAAGTGTACATATGCATTTAACAAATATATACAAGTACACAGCGAAGTAAGGAATTCAGTTTTAATGCATGCATTCCCATTTTACAAACGACCTCTTACGAATGAATGGTACTTTGTAATTGAATCTTAATTTCTTGTATCTGTTATTATTTATTAATAATTAATTTGTTGATATACCAAACAGAAGATTTCACAGACATATGTGTCAGTATCATATCACGTTTCCCTTTATTTCATAAACCAATCATGGTATAACAACTCATTAGTCATTGTGAATTACTCGTATTTTTTTATTACACTTCTTTGACTTTTTAATACTTTATCCCTGCTTTATCCTATCTAAAGCGCAGCCTTCAATGCAAGTTGTTTGATTTAGTATTTGATTGTCAAGGATTGCACAGGAAAGAACATCGCTTCCATTATTTTTCGTCTGAGGTCACGAGTGTCTGGATCTTAAACACAACAACGCCCAACAAACCAAACTTTGTCGGGAAACTGATACATAAACAAAGTAAAGTCAATTAATTGTGTTGTCATGTCACAAGAACCCATAAACGGATCATTTCAGAACCGATATGTTTCAATCACACGTGCTACGATAACTTGGCCTTTAGAATGGAAGAATTATACACATGTCATCGAACAATAAATGTTGTTAAACATTAAGGAGGTAAGGACCAATAAAGATGTAGTACGCCATTCAGCCACTGAGTAACGGTAGCGCTGTGAACTGTGCCAGACAGTGAATGTCTCACACTTGGCCGTATGCCAAACCGTTGACCAATGAAAAGGCATTTGAATCAGTGCATAATTCCTCTTTTCAAAACACTTGAGTGTATGTTCTCGAATGATCCTTTCCTCTCTGTTTCACCTAGGAAATTGTCAACCAACTGTGAAGTTTACGGTTGCGTCAAAAGAGTCGGGAAAGCCGCACAGAAACTTCTACACGAATGACGTGCGAAGCTTCCACCGTGTGTGACGGAACTTACTGCAGTATATTCAATCGCATGTCGAATTGTAGACACTCTAATTAGACTTTCGCTAGTGAGGCTATTAATTACCGCAAAGTTTATCATGCAAACCAACATTAGACGGGTATATATAGTTTGAAATAAATACACAGGCAATGATATAGAGACACATGCCGAGACTTGATTTGACGCAAGCGAACGCGAGGCAAACGCTTTCGACTTGCTCATGCGGATGAGACCTTCGCGTCGTTTACCAGACGGTAGAAATACAATACCACGTCAAAACCACGATTGATTGATGCAATAGATAAAACAATTAATACGTGTCTCAACTGTCGATTGCACACTTTCAACTCTCCCGGTTTCCTCCTGGATACGATCATACGGACATGCAAGGCGCTGGTATCTGCAAATTTTTTTTTAGATTCCCTCTAGCAGTTTTATTTTTCTTACAAGTACCGGTATTTGTTCCACTTAATAACTAAAGACATCACAAATACTTCTAAACTCAAACATCTTCGAGAATAGTTCAGTATATTATGTACCTTGTACTGACCAACGTTTGTTACTTTTCTGTATAGTCAATCGTGTTATATCAATATTTGAAACAGTCGATGATCGACGTAAACATCAGCGCTACTTGTGAGGTGGTATCGCACTAAACGTTGCAGGATCGAGGTGGATACGACGTCTCAATCATGTACCTCGCACACGCTGCAGCGCACAGAGACAGAGATAAACACAGAGTTGTGTCTGTCTACTCGGGGTAGTAACCCTTGGAACATGTCCAAGTCGACGGTCAGCGTTTTTATGATGTTTGATCGGGGCAAATATTTGCTGAAGTAGTGTCTGCGTCGTCATAGAGATATTGGTATATTTCATGTCCCATATTCCATCAATGGTAGCATAAAGTCGGGCGACAGTCCAACATGAAAACCATTACAAAGTAAAGAACAAACAAATACACAAACAAACAAACAAAAAACAAAACAATGTCGCATCCAAACGAGCAGTGTCCATGTTTTAACACTCTCTTTGAGTGGTGGAGAACAGTGTTTTGACCAGATAATATATCTATTATCTAGATAAAGATTAGTCGTACCGGTTACATTCTCAACGTGTAAGCGATTTGAAATAGCACAAAACAAGACTGTTGCAGATTCTCAGTTGTTGTATAGCCCCCCCCCCCCCCCCCCCCCCTCCCTGTACACTCAAAAAAAAAACACAGTTTTTATCTTTGGTTGAAATAATATTCAGTGTGCCTTGAAGCTCACGAGCCGCCACTGCTAGCCGCTATGTAATCAAGTCATGCAGTTGTAAGTAGTGGTTTTGTTTGTGTTTTGTTATAAATATAATACCTTTAAACAGGAAGCGAAATGATTGATAAGTAGAGGTTTCTAGGAATAATATAATTCTGTTGCCAAATGAGCAAGGAACCAAATCTGCTCCTGAAATGTGAATAACCGATATTCCCTGCATCTATATACAGTGTTAACATTTAAAATCAATACCATGTAACTATGCTCACTCACGTACAGTGTATCACATTCACACAGGTCACAAGTCCGTTGGTACCAGATATGTAACATGACATATTTCAGTGGTATTCAGGCCATAGATGCAATCGCGTACATATATCGTTCATAAGTATGTGGCGATTTATTACATTTTAAGACTTCTAAAGAGTTGCTCGTATGTGGTACGTACATATGTTTATTAATTTTTGGGAAATAAATTAATTACTTCTAAACGATACAAGTATAAATGGTACTAATTCCTTTGTTGTTGGTGAAATACATCTCGGATGAAACATTGACAACAAATACCTGTAAAGCGGACATATATATATATATATCCAAGGCCACATGGGAGGGGAGGGGAGGGGAGGGGAGGGGAGGGGACCAACGTAAATACCCAGGGATTGATCCGTGCTAGCTATTTTAATCAATTCTGCTACCGATTTGATTTACACAGTAATCCACTCACAAAGAGCTACATGGCTCCCTGATGAACTGAATAAATGCATCATTTATTATGTGTATTTGCGTTGTACACTATGAACATTCCAGCTTACAGACTGAGCAAGATAAACACTGCGAGTTTAATTGTTGCTAGGGCCATCCCAAATCCGACATCAAGAAGGAATAGTAAGATGTTTAACCACTTCAGAATGCAATTACTGGTAGTAATAGTTAAGCCCCTAAAACTTCACAGTATAGAACAATATATAAGAATTGGAAATAACGCCGAAGCAGGAAATGGCTACATTAAATTTCCGAATAATAATAATAATAATAATAATAATTAGATGAGCGTAGCGAAGCGGAGTGAATCTCTCCATACAACTCGATCGGCGCTTTGTCTGTGTGTATGTGTGTGTGTATGTATGTATGTGCGCTAAATTTTGTTCGTCGCGCACAGGTCAAACGGCTTGACGTATTTGGCTGAAATTTTCTGTCAACATTTGTGACTACTAAACTCGATGCTGTTAACATAACCAGCAAAATTCGTCAAGATGCCAACCTACGAAAAATTAATAACTGAAAAATAAAATTTGTTTATTTATTTAATTAAATGAAAACTTACCAACGGATTTAAATAATGTTTATCATATAGGTTGACATAAACCGTACCAACAATTGACAATAATTTCAAAATTGTACGTTTATCCGCCATGTTATAAAAAAATATTGTTTATTTACAACAATAATTTCTTCATTTTTACAGTGTTCCGCCGATATGATTCGCATTTGCGGATTTTTGCAATAAGATGCACATAGTATACACCAAAAATAGCGTACGTAACTATACTTATGCATTATTATTTGGAATCTCGATAGCTGTCATAAAATGGCTACAATGACATAAGATGCCAACACACAAAAAATTAACAACTGAAACACGTGTTTTGTTATTTATTTATTTAAATTAAAACTTACACACGGATATTAATGATTTTTTATATGTAGGTCCACATCAATAGTACCAACACTCGACATTAGTTTCAAAATTGTTGCTTTAACCGCCATGTTATAAACAAATATTGTTTATTTACGGTAGACATTTTCTTCATTTTTACAGTGTTCCACCGATATGATTCGCATTTGCGGACCATTGAAGTTAGATGCACATAATATGCTGCAGAAATGGCGTAGGGAGTCAGACCTTTCTCACTTTGTATTTGGAATTTTGATAGCTGTCATAGAATGGCTACAATGGCGTGTTATGTTTTATGACTTTCACGGCAAAAATGCAAATGTTAACAACGAACTAGGTAGACAAATAAAAACGCTTTTATTATAATTTAAAAGCGGGTTTTTGTATGATAAAACAATAATACATTTTACATTTAGTCTATACCTACATTATGGAACTTTCCATACACTGATAGGTTTAATAGTTTATGAATGAGAGACTATTGAGTAGACCACGGTCGAATTAAATTATGCGGAAATCCATTGAAAAATCAACTTAAAGGTTTTAATTTATTTAAAGAAAACATCTTAACGGTTTTAAACAATATTTCGTGCATTTATTAGAAACATATCGAGAAATAATATACACAAGTAATAAGGTATTTACTTGCTCCGCCATTTTGTAAAAAAATCATATGTTTATTATTAAGTTTCTTTTTTTTTTAAGAGAAATATGATATTCAAAAGATGTGTTTGCTTTAAAACATTGAACCAACTCGCTCATCTGTCAACGCGGAGCGTTTTCCTAGTAATAATAATATATAATCCATATAACTTTTCAGTGGTCAAATTTCATACACCTGCATAATTTAATTATAGATATAAGAAAAAAGTAATAATTGTAGTAATATGTTAAGAAGACCACATGCCGAAAAAAGCGTAAACATATTAAATAAGTTACATACTATGGGTTAACATACAAAATGAGAATATCATTGTTTGTGTATACGAGGTAACCACCAAACCACACGTCTTACAACTAGGTCTAGGAGTTTTCTTCTAGTCCGTCCAATATGTGACCGTTATAAGAGGTACAAAATTGCAGTATCAAAAAACAAACGTTTTTGTTTTTAAATAAAATTACAATGTCTGTTTAAACCATTACTCAATGCAAAGTTACATTTTTAACATCACTTCATTAACTTCATCAAACCTTAATTAATTTTATAGGCATGCCACAAGTAATCCAAGATGTAAATTGTGTATGAGCACATTCATTCAAAATATGACAAATTAAAACTAATAATTATTTATTTAGAATTAGATAATTAAATAGTGTAAATTATATTGATTGGTGATTATTTATAACTATTGATGGCTTAACATTGAAAGATATAGATGCTCACTTAATATTTCAATTTACCTTACTTCCGAAACTTCCGCAATAAGGAAGCTTCTGTGAACGCTGTATAGTGTATAGTGCAACGAATACCTCCACACATAGCAAATCGCGTACGTCTGTTGCACTGCACTTGCAGACCGCTCAACCTATAGTTGTTCTTTAGTTGTGAGAGCAAACAGATTGGTTTGTAGGAAACTAATCACGTTGTATGGTGAACGAGCACCCTTCTCGAGTACAACAGATGAGCCTGTCGTGTACAGTTCTGAGCAAAAACCAGCTATCAACTCTGCACATTAATACGAGGAACATGATACGATAACATTAGTTACGCACATGATAAGGTATACAAATGAAATTACGTTTACGTAGAGATGCCATACAGTGAGGGTATGGCGCATATTGTTTTTGAGTCTATAACGGAACCCAGGAAGTGTAGAATCTCAAACACTTCTTATTCCTGCGATCCCACTTTCAGAGAGTAGCACACTCGGAGTATTGCACTATTGGGGTTTTGCATTTCCAGGGTTTGGTTGTAATCTTCGCTCTATAGATTATATTATTATAAACAGGCAACAAAATGGTGATGTTGTCATGTTAACAGACACTAAACTAGAACTGAACTATATCTCATATAACCTCTTCACATTACTTACTATTGATAGTTCAGTTTTATATTTGGGTGTTCATGGGTTGTTTTTAAGGACTCAATACTACAATAATGACCCCTAAGACATCCTTCAGTCACGATTGCCGGTGGCGACAATCAAATCGGTAACCCCCCGAATCACAGTCGAGTGTGTTTGCAACTGTGGCTATTCTATTATGTGAATTGCTTAAACTCTAAATATTGCTAACAACAGTGTTCCTACCTATAGCACCACAGCCAGTGTTACTTTAGTTTCTTTCTATACACAATACTTCCATTTGTGACTTTAAAAAATAACAAGAAGTAGGTATAACAATCAAATAGTGATGTTTTATAAAACTTGAGTAGGCTAATAGCTACACATCGGATCGGACTTAAAATGCAATTATATTATATTGAAATGGTAAGAGGCTATGTGATTTTAATCTACTCCGGAGAAAAGATAATTTTGTTTTTAAAAAACGACATTCTGAAGGTTTATTTTTAGAAGTTTCAAGCTAAACTTGAAAAAGCCTCCCTCGAGTGTCTTTGGAATCTCAACATAGGTATTTGAGCCCGCGAATCTGCCACGATCACATAGTGAAAGGGTTATAAATGGAGGCAATATGCAAAACTAGAGACTTAAGGGGAAAGCAATAGGACGTTGTTCACTGCAACAGTCACACCATAGAGACTTATTGAACGAGTTACAAAGAAGACTCCCGCAATAAATTAGCGTCAAGAAGAGAAGAGTGAGTGAGTGAGAAGAGAGAGAGCGAGCGAGCGAGAAAATCCGCTAGCCACCTGGGGACGAGGAAAAAACGGAGCATCAGGAATAGATGGTTTCCATGGTAACAAGATGAGGTCAGTCACAAACCTCAACCCTTTCAGCTCAGACTTCATAAGCCAGGTCAAAGTATTAGAACTACTGACCATCTTGGGACCGAATCTTGAGTCGTTGGCCGGTAAAAGTGGGCCCGGATAGGAGTGTCGGCAGTTTCTGCGAGTACATCACCACAACACCACCCTCATACATTTTAACAAGGTCTTACCAATCTTCAACCCAAATAATACCGTAAATTACATTCTCCATGAGCAAACAAACTGTGGTCTCGCATATAGATGTGCGATCTTTGGACGCGCGTATCGGCGTCGTATTCGTACTAGCGAGTAGCAACACTTGCCAAGTGGCTCAATTTACCTCTATAACGTGTCTTTGGACGCGCGTATCGGCGTCGTATTCGTACTAGCAAGTAGAAACACTTGCCAAGTGGCTCAATTTACCTCTATAACGTATCGAATCGAGCCACCGTTTTATGGTCAAATAGTTTATCAAATGTTACACCGAACAATTCTTATTCGGTTTAACGGATTTCCAACACTTCTTGTGTCGAAACTTCGGAATAATTCGCGATTGGGTTACAAACGAAAATCGTTTTACGTTATACGATTCCACAAGTGCCCAAAACTATCTAGAAGTTCGAAATTTTGTGCGTATTTATCAAATAGCTTCACAAATACTTCACATAATCTCATGGAAACACCTTACATTAATTCCATAATGCCATAAACAATACGGCTCACCACTGTCCCAAAACAACCCACCTTTTGGCTAGAAATGCTTGAACACGATCACGATGTAGATAGGCCTATGTTGGGGATTATTCATATTGCGTAGACTTGATTCGTTTGCATGCGGATTATCACCAAAACGTAAACATCTGCTTACCATAAATCCAGGTGCGGTGGATCAACGAATAGTTCCGAATCAACACAACAGTTTTCCGTACGTTATTATATGTTTACTAAAGGTGTGTCCAGCTCTATCATCTGAGGTACTGTTACTTGTAAGCGAATAAAGACAACAATGGAACTGACGTCACGAATTTTAGGGTAGTCACTATATGGTCACAGCTTATTATTCCACGAACCGGAACTATTAATTTGTTGATAACCTTTGACCTGTGGATCATGTTCTTCAATTAAATTTATTTATTTTGATTGTTGTAACAGAGTTGAAATAAACTACTACACAAGCGCGGCGTTGCCGTCGCATCACACTCAAATTACTGTTCATATCGATCGTACACCGAAAGCTTGATTACCTATGTCAGATTAATGACAAGCATACCACCTATTTAAAACATAATTAGTTATCCGTACCATTTGGTACGGGCGGATTGGCAGTCCATGGTACACGACTAATTCTATTTGCGAGGCAGAATGCATAACGGGGCAGTGATTTGCCAGCTCGTTACAAACGCTGATTGGGTCAAACCATTGAGTGGAACGCAGGAACACACGGGACCATATAATCGATTCTCAATAGCACCGGCTTATCACCACAAATCCCGTTGGCCATCAGTAATAATTATCGTAGGCCTGGATACGATTAATTGTAAGAGCGAATAAAAAGTCTGAGCTATGTCTATGTTTAAATAGTGGCAACGCATTGGCTGCCGTGTTTCACGTGTAATTAGACAAATTATTATTACCATCACCTATTATACACACAATTGGGCACTGCCCTTTATCACAAGCCCAGTAAGTTTATATTCGACACGCCTACGTATAAAATTTGATGGAGCTGTATAAAAAATAGTTCTTGTCATCAATAAGAGGACTGGTGTGAAACGATTTCCCACTTTCTCCTCTCTGCTATATCGTTTAATTTCTAAACGTCCTATACATGGAAAATCGTGCATTATTTTTTGCCGTATTTCAATCAGTCACCATCTACTATTTTCTCCTTCTTGTCCTTCAGTAAAAGGAATTGTATTTATTAATTATGTTGACGAAGATTTAGGTGGCCTTCCATTGTGTTGATAAAAACATATTTTACGGTTGTTGCTGTAGGGATAGGCTATGCAAAAACTGCGGTAGCTTATTGAGGTATTTGATTATTTTCCATTTTTTTAACGTTTCATAAAGATCTTACTTTATTATTATGTAGTAGAAAAGATAAAGAACAAAAACAAGATGAAGACCAATACTCAAGACAAATAAAGAATAAAACGAACACTCTTCAACGAACGAACGAAGAGCTCAGTAGGCCTACTCTGCATGGAGTCACCCCTAACACAAACACACAAACAACTGAGCACTTTGCCATGAGTCATCATTCGAGCACTTTTGACATAAGATTGCATTTATATTCAAGAAACACACACATTGCACATTAGATCAAAGATTGTTGTAATCTTTGATTAGATTACATTTCCATTCAAGAAACACACACACATTGCGCATTAGATTACATTTCTATTCAAGAAACACACACATTGCACATTAGATTACATTTCTATTCAAGAAACACACACACATTGCACATTAGATTACATTTCTATTCAAGAAACACACACATTGCACATTAGATTACATTTCTATTCAAGAAACACACACATTGCACATTAGATTACATTTCTATTCAAGAAACACACACACATTGCACATTAGATTACATTTCTATTCAAGAAACACACACATTGCACATTAGATTACATTCCTATTCAAGAAACACACACACATTGCGCATTACATTACATTTCTATTCAAGAAACACACACATTGCACATTAGATTACATTTCTATTCAAGAAACACACACATTGCACATTAGATTACATTTCTATTCAAGAAACACACACACATTGCACATTAGATTACATTTCTATTCAAGAAACACACACATTGCACATTAGATTACATTTCTATTCAAGAAACACACACATTGCACATTAGATTACATTTCTATTCAAGAAACACACACACATTGCACATTAGATTACATTTCTATTCAAGAAACACACACATTGCACATTAGATTACATTTCTATTCAAGAAACACACACACATTGCACATTAGATTACATTTCTATTCAAGAAACACACACATTGCACATTAGATTACATTTCTATTCAAGAAACACACACATTGCACATTAGATTACATTTCTATTCAAGAAACACACACATTGCACATTAGATTACATTTCTATTCAAGAAACACACACACATTGCACATTAGATTACATTTCTATTCAAGAAACACACACATTGCACATTAGATTACATTTCTATTCAAGAAACACACACATTCCACATTACATCACATGTTTATTGAAGAAACATTTCTCTCGTGGGTAGTTTTGTAATCGGAGTTGTTTTTATAATTTGTGGATTTCAACGTTTTCCTAGAACTTGCCTAGTTCTCCTTTGTAAATCGGTTGTACAACTGAATATATTGATAAAACCTAGTTTCATGTATACATTTGTTTTTTAAACTAACGATACACTTGTTGAGATGTGAAACACTTTGTGTTATTATGATTTTAAACCCACCAACTGCAGTTTTTGAACAACAAGACTAGTTACAAGAGTAATTGATGTGTGGAGTTTGTGAACACACAATATCGTATTTTTACGATGCAATAAGGTAATACAATGCTCCTACTTCATGGGATAAAATAAGTGGATTATAAAACTCTAAAATGAGATAGAGAAGAAGAGGCAAACTTGGTTAGCAAGACATAACATACCGCTTGATATACTTTGTGTCCTCGCTTACAAGTAGTCGTCAGAAGATAGAGTGTATAAGCTTGTGCCAATATTAGCGTCGTTTCCATGTGTATGCGACATTCCGTGCTTTATAAAACAACGTTGTAATGATACATTGTTTGTAGGCTACACATATCGAATTGTACCAACGGCGTTGTTTTTATTGCTTTTAGATATTCTCTCTTTGTTCACTACACGTTACGCACGCGTCATTCAATTTGTAACCAAAACGAAACGTTTCAACTTCAATTACAAAGTTGGTAAATCAAAGCATTTCAGTTTGAGACAGGTGGAGACCGCGATCATTACTTGAAATAGCTTGCAAACCCGCCCACCCTTCGCCAACATGCATCAAAGTGATATGAAATTAAGTATTTGAAAGCACGAACCTAATTCCTTTGCAGTTTCCCGTTGTAAACAGAACAAGTGTTTGAAGAGCCCGTCGGGTTTTTGATTGATTGGGTGGGGTTCGCCCGGGGTCATGGAGCGAAGCTAATGGGACCAGCGTTGTTTTCATACAGGCGTACATCGCATCGTGATACAGTCTCGTGTGGTGTTACTAAATCACTTCTAGGTTGATACCGTAAAGCTATCATAAGAATACATGATATCCGAGTTTTACGTCCCGACGTACATAGCTCTCTGCCCCTCTCCTGTAATCGGTATCAATGTTATTATAAGTTCGAATGAAGTAAGCCTGTATACCACCGGCTTTACGTTTTCAACGTGGCATTGCATTCAAATGAAGGGTGTGTTTTAATTGGGATTTCCCAGAATTAGAATTAGAATTCTAAAATTGGATGTGAATAGTTAGAAAAACGGCAACAGTATAATTTCTCATTGGATTGGTGTTTATTGAGTAGTTTAAAAAACACAGGACAACAGCTGACGATATAACGAAATACATAGTGAGTGATTTCGAACACAAACATAACAAAATATGAATGTCTTCACCAACTTCGGCTGCTTTTCGAATGTTATTAATTTTAAATGGCGTTTGAAAAATTGTTAAGACCATCGCCTTTAATTATCTAGAGCTTTATATATCAATTATTTAACAACTCGAAAGACGTGAATGCCGAAGTGAGGCAATCTTCGTGTGGAATCCCGCTCGTTTGGCTTTTACAGACAAACAATGTCGTTTATGCAAATAGATCTCGAACTATCATAACGCTTCATGGTTTACCTCTGTAGTGTATCTTAGAACTACAATACGCATTTTCAAGTAAATCATGCATGCCCAGTCATAGTAAATATTGTACACTATTACATGGTCATAAAACCTACACTTCCCCGATGATTGTAGGATACACTCCTACAGCCACTATTATGACTTGACCTTCGTCTAGGTCATAATAGTCCTTTGCATAACGAGAATGACGGTATAAAATTTGGGTCAAAGGATGACATATATCAAAAGAAAGCTTGAGACAAGAACTTTTCAAAAAATCATGATATACCGCTGGCAAATCCAGCTTTCTATGTCAAAACTAGGGTCAAAGGTCAAATTATTAATTTTTTTAATAATTTTTAAATTAATAATGAAACATGTTTGCAAGTATAATCATACACTTTGAGTAAGGTTATTGTATTATGTTTCTTAAAAAAAAATTAAATTAACCATTTAGCCTTTTTTGACCTTAATTGAGGTCAATTTTCTCAAAATGGGTAATTTTTAAAATTTTCTTCGATTTATTGACCAATATTCATTATATCAACGTACTTACTCATAAATACGTTAAAATGAATAGTTCTTATTGTTATCACATTGTTTTCACGGTATTCATTTAAAATGGTGGTCAAAGGTCAATAGGTAAGTATCTTCAAACTAGGTCTAGTAACTAAAATATTACTTGTGGGTACTCTAAAGACGCAGAATTTTAACTGCAATTACAATAACGAATAACAATATAATGTTTTAATCGTAAGAGAATGTAATTATCATATAACTTATAAACTACTTAAGATTGTTACTGAATTTCTAATTAATGTCCTCAGACATCAGGGTATTCTTGAATGGGTGTGCAACTACAACAAAATACATTTTTATAAAAGAACATGACCATGCTCAGATACGTGATATGATAGTATGATATGATATCTGTCCTAGCAGTCACTGTCTAGTCGTCAAATTAATCAGAATTGAAGTCAAAATCACTCAAAATTGAAGTCCTCAGATTAATCACCTTCTGATTCACTGGAATTCTCATGCTGGGTACCGATATTTGGACAGTCCTTCAGCTTACACGCGTGGGTACACTTCAGCTGATTGGCCAAACACTCATAGGTCGGCATCTTGCAAACACGGCAACAGTTACAGGCTAGGAGATTCATAACGGTCAAAGGTACTGGAGTTCCAATCATCCACTCGTTGCTCAGATCTCCTTCTGCCGTGGTTTTCCATCCATAGCCACACAGATCAGGAACATCAGGGTTGGCTTCCAAGCAACGTATCAATAGATCGTGTTTGGTTGATAACTCACAGTCGCAGGATATGAAGCAGTAAGCAATCGTTACAAGGTGGTAGCTGATTAGACTTCATATCATCACACTTCTAAAAAGCTCGTAGCGCAGCAGGTTGACGCATGACAGAGTCGTGGTCAAAGAGCAGAGTTTACAGACAAACTCTTTGAGTTTTTTTTATGACATCGATAGAAACTCTCCAGTCCTGACCCATCTTGCTTAGCTTGACACAGAAATGCGAGTTTTTTTCTAATGATATTCAAAGTTCTCTTTTTCCCTTCACCACTGAATGAGCTCACTCAGGTTGGAACTCATAGTCGTCCCCTACACCTATAAATGCGCCCGTTGTTAACAAGGTAACAGTTTCATACATGTCATTTCCCATATAGAAAACATATCCATAGCAACATTGGGTGCCTCTAGGTGAAGTGGCCGACTATGAATCCCAACCTTTGTCACAACCAGTGCATGGAGGTCAGGGAGGGTATTACATACTTCGAATCCAAACGAACTCGCTAGTTTTTGCACATCTTCGAAGTGTGTTTGATTTTTGGTAGTCAAGCGTCAACCAGCTGCCCTCTACCACCTTGAAACGATTGCCTACTGCTTCAAATCCTGCGGCTGCGAGCTAACCACCAAACAGCGGTCTGGATTCGTTGTTTGGACGCCAACTCTGAGGTTCCTGATCCGCGTGGCTATGGATGGGAAACCACGGCAGAAGGAGATCTGAGCAACGAGTGGATGATTGGAACTCCAGTACCTTTGACCGTTATGGATCTCCTAGCCTGTAACTGTTGCCGTGTTTGCAAGATGCCGACATGTGAGTGTTTGGCCAATCAATAAAAGTGTACCCACGCTTGTAAGCTGAAGGATTGTACAAATACCAGTACCAGTACCAGTAGCCAGCATGAGAATTCCAGTGTGTCAGAATGTGATTAATCTGATAACTTGGACAGTGACTGCTAAAGTAGATATAACATAATACTAGTATCATATCACGTATCTCAGCATGGTCATGCTCTTTTCTAAAAATGTATTTTGTTGCAGTTGCACACCCATTCAAGAATACCCCGATGTCTGAGGACATTAATTAGAAATTCAGTAACAATCTTAAGAAGTTTATAAATTATATGATAATTACATTCTCTTACGATTAAAACATGATATTATTATTCGTGATTGTAATTGCAGTTAAAATTCTGCGTCTTTAGAGTACCCACAAGTAATATTTTAGTTACAAGACCTAGTTTGACGATACTTACCTACTGACCTTTGACCGCCATTTTGAATGAATACCGTGAAAACAATGTGATAACAAGAATAACTATTCATTTTAACGTATTGATGAGTAAATACGTTGATTAATGAATATTGGCCAATAAATCGAAGAACATTTGAAAAATTACCCATTTTGAGGAAATTGACCCCAATCAAGGTCAAAAAAGGTAAGTAGGTAATTAAATTTTTTTTTTAAATAAACTTTATACATTTTATCTTACTAAAAGAGTATTTTTAAACTTGCAAACATTTTTCGTTATTTAATAAAAAATTATTTAAAAAATTACAAATTTGACCTTTGACTCTGGTTTTGACATAGAAAGCTGGATTTGCCAGAGGTATATCATGGTTTTTTGAAAAGTGCTCGTGTCAAGCTTTGATTTGATATATGTCATCCTTTGACCCAAATTTTATACCGACCAGGCCTTTTTCGAGCGTTATGCAAAGGACTATAAGGTCCTCCTTTGTAAATCAGTTTTTATAACTGAATAGGATAGACATTAAATAAATAAATAAATAAATAAAATGCCTTTGCTCTTGCCCTTATGTGCGTATTATCAAGTGACCATAAATAAGTGTCTGGTTGGTCAAATGGTTATATTAGAGCTTTCACTTCAGGATGATCACGGTTCGATGATCGATTTGAGTTAGGATTTGCAAGGCTTCTAAATATGTTGGCATATGTTGGAGCCGTCATAGCCACGAGGCCCACAATATATATTATAAATGTACCCCACGGTTTAAAATTAAATTAAAATCCACTCAATCGATGTGAGCTCTACTATTGGAATAACTATGTAAATAAGTGTTACGGTATGTTCGTGTAAAATGCAAATTCTTATATTTGTAGCAATGTAATGTATGTATGTATCTGTAAATGGTGGCAAGACACTTATTGTGCTATGGGGCTCGGCCCTTTTTCTTGTTGCCATCAATATGCTTTATCTTGTTTGTTATGACTGTATTGCATATTGAAAATAAAATAATAATAATAATAATAATAATGCAGCATGTGTTCGAGCTATGCTCGTAAAATAACCTGATGGGTCCTTGCATTTATTTAAATTTGAACGTTTTATCAAATTTCCCATGTTTCTGGATAAAATTCCTCCGAAACAGAAAGCAATTTGTGCCGGTACGAGGCGTGTGCCTATTACCATGCACGCTACGTCCTCGACGCGGTGCGGATTGCACTCTATCATAGTTATGCTCGGCGGCGACGTGGAGAGAAGAGGAGAGGAGAAGAGGGGAGTCTCATTTCATTCAGTTCGAGATCCTCCTTGGTTCTATCACTTGCGCGTGGCGGCTCGGGATTTGCCAGGCGATAAAATCTAGATAAATCAATTTAACTTGCCAACTCTAGCTGAGAATCAAATTACGATTATGTTGGAGGGGGATTTGGTCATTAAAGTCAGCTTTATTTAACTATGGGATTTTCAGTGTATACTGCCAATTTATAAATAAGTATACGTATACGTACACTCAACACACAGAAAAACTCAAAACTGAAATAATACTTCAACATTTTTCCTCTATTTGTTAGCATGTTGGTTGGAAATAGCTGTCCGTTCTTTCCTCTCTTCTGGCAGTCTTTTCAATCGCTCCGTTTATAAATATCCACTTCAATGCATATCCTCCATTATCTGTTGCACATATTACAATCCTAAGCATGTCTTCGGGCTTCTAAATATGTCGCAGCATTGTCATGTTTTAATTAATCTCAAGAATGCACCTTGACAAAAATCTGAGTAATGCGTGCCGTGGTTTTGCAAGCCCTACAAACTTAGTAATAAATGTATTTAACAATTTAGTCAGTATGACTGTGATTTCTATTTAATTACAATACTAATCATATAAGTATCACACTCCTACTGATTATAATGTGTGATTATTCAGTCTGTAGGGCTGACCAAACCAGAGCACACTTATTACTCAGATTTTCGATTTCGAGATGCATTCTAGAGAAAAATATGAAAATTTTTGCGGTTTTAGACGTAAACCTATACTCGTCCCTCCCAAGGGGTCTTCAATAGTGTACGATAACATAACATGTCGGATGCATTGAACCTTTTTCTCCGTTTTTGATTTAGTTCACGTTTCACATCCACCACTCATAAACTTCTTCCTAGTCTCAACTCTCAAAAGTTATGTTTCTTGACGTCAAACGTTGTCTTATTTGGTAGAATGCCCTTTTAGCTTTTGCTATTCTGCATATTATCTCGTTTGCTCATTCTTCTGTATTTATCATGCTGCCTACGCAGCGAGTCTTCTATCGTCTCATTCCCTATAGTACTGCATCCCAATTATGCCTTATATTTCCCATTTATCTACATTTTGTACAGATTCTTCTATATATGTATTCACCTAATATCACAATGCAGGATGCAATAGCTATATATTTGCGAATTGATTTGTATGAATCACATCGTGTCTGCATGTGGGTGGAGTTCAATTCAATTTCCAAATAAATATTCTGCGCTTATATCATCACTCATCATATGAAATATTGTACTCGCGGATCATTGTGCAATAGGCCTACTATTAACAACAACAACAACAACAACAACAACAACAACAACAACAACAACAACAACAACAACAACAACAACAACAACAACAACAACAACGACGACGACGACGACGACGACGACAACGACAACAACGCAATCAAATGAAGACAATTCCAGCAAATACTATGGTTTGCAGCACGATAGATATATCTATAATGCTGCAAACCCGATGCACTAAATAATATAATACACAACATAGGCCTATCCTGGTATCGTAAAACCCTGATCGCGATCTCCAGCACTGCGAAACCTTGTTGGATGTAACAGAAACAGTCATGCGATCTCGGATTTAATCCTTCCGTGCTGAGCAAACTTGTCTGTTTCCACAACTTTGAGCAATGTTAAGTATTTGTTACCGCCATATTTAGTTAGACCACTTCCTCCTTGAACCGAACGATTGCATCACTGATGCCATGGAGACGGTTGTACCGCGTAGGTTGTGCCGCGCATGGGTTGTGCCGCGTATAGGTTGTGCCGCCTTCAATACCACGGGTAACCAGGAGCCCTGGCTAGACTGGGCGAACCTTGGGTAAACCCCAACTAATACGTGTACGATTTTTTTTGTTAAACCAAACACTTAGTTTAATAGTATCAGATATAAAAAGTATATAAATGCAAGTACCAAGTAAAACAGAAATTTTTAAATAGGTTTATGTGGTCGCATTTATTGAAGTTTAAACTCGGGGATCTGAAACGCGTACAGGTGGCTGTGACGCAATGATTCTGTAGTCGTGGCGTAACAGACCAATCGCTGGGGCGGTGAGCGTACTCAGTACAAAACCATGACGTCAAATCCACTCTACATGGCGGCGGCTCGTTTTTCGCGCCCTTTTATTTATCGTTACTAAACCAATTATTTTGAGGCATAGACTGATCCGTTTTTCAAAATTCAAAGACACAAAATTATTAAATGAGAGACAAGGTTTTTAAAAATTGATTAACATTTTCATACGCGTGTTCCCTATTGTTTGCTACGGAGTATGATCCCGCTATCTACTCTGTGACAAGGGAATAAAAATTATAAACATCCACGCCAGCAACGAACAATGTTAAGTGAAATGTAACTGCTAGTCTACTACTATATAAATTCGCAAGGATATAACTTTAAATTATGTAACAAGAAAAATAGAGTAGCGTTTCTTTTAAATGCAGATTTTGCACGCCCGAAAGATGACGAATGGGGCGCAAAGTGTCTCAATGAAAGATTGCTTCGGATAAGACTAAGACGGTCTCGGGCTCATCTGTGCATCTGAGTTTAATCAAGTCCAAGTGGACGCTCCATCAGAAGACTAATTTGGTTTTTACGTCTCTCGCGCGACTTCATTTGAATGCAAGAAAGGCGGCGCATAACACGTCAGCACTTCACGTCAGCACTTCGTTACTACACGTGAGGGTCACACCTCAAAGGTTTACCCGTACAACATACACACAGAGGCTGCAAGAAACGGAAGCAGTACCCGAACGTATGCGGAAAGAATGTTATCATTTTACGCACGAGCGCTCACGCGCTTCCAGACCACTGAGACGGACAAGCATCATTATGGAGCATCGTAACGCACTGAAATGTAGTTTCTTCTGTCGGATCAACTATTTCATATTGGTGTATTATTCCTTATTATCAGTCCTCATCGCACGCAATATCAGTCTTCGATCCACGCACTATCAGTCCTTCTCACGCAATATCAGTCTTCGATCCACGCAATATCAGTCTTCGATCCACGCACTATCAGTCCTCATCGCACGCAATATCAGTCTTCGATCTACGCACTATCAGTCCTCATCGCACGCAATATCAATCCACACACGCACTATCGAGCCCGGACGCATGCAGTATCTCGACCCACGCAACATCAGTCCTCATCGCACGCAATATCAGTCCACACACGCACTATCAAGCCCGGACGCATGCAGTATCTCGACCCACGCAACATCAGTCCTCATGGCACGCAATATCAGTCCACAAACGCACCATCGATCCTTGACGCACGCAATATACCAGTTCTCGACCCCCACAACTAACCAGCCCTGGACGTGCGGGAGGAAAGCCGGGACTGCGTGGGTCGAGGTCATGGGTCTTGACCTCCAAGATGGTGTTACTCAAACGTATCGTCCTCTGAAGCCGGGACAGAGTGAGGGCTGCATAATATCATTGGTGATACTCTTATGCACAACAAGATTTCCAAGCGGTGCTTGGAATTGTCCCGTCTTGTGCTTGAGTCAGTCAGTTAGTTTTCTATTATTGCGGTGGAATAATGGACGAGACATACGGCTTGGGCAAGCTATTTTTACAAACGGCATGGTGCAACTGCACTCAATGTTTACAGTATACGTATTATATCAATATCACCACACGAATTCAAGTTAAAATGTAACAAAACCCAAAACTATTTATTTTCTGGTAATCGGATGAAGTACAGAAACACGTGAGCACACCAGCGTAAGCAGCAATTGTACCCCCTGGCAAAAAAATATAATGTGGTCAGGAACAAGTAAGAGCTTACAGCATGAAGTATTGCGCAATGCAACACACGAGTCTGTGCCTATGGCGAGGAGTCGACTATAGCTGCATGGTCCAGGGTATATTAGTGGAGTCTTTGGTCCCGAGCGTTTCTTCTGTACCGCACGCACGGTTACTGCTAAACCACTTCATCCCTAGCTGAGGCAAACACCCGTTACAACTACATGGGGGAGGGTTTATCAAAGTTCTTATGTAAATCAACAAATTCCAGTCCAGTAGGCGTGGGAGTGGGCACAAGGGAGGCAGCTCGCGTAACATTACGCGCGTACACGAATAGAGACAGGCAATGTTGTAAGCTCGCACATGGAATACTACCTTTACGGGATGATGGATTACGCACGTAGCTCACTCCCTACCAGCGGGCTAGTTCGGTGTTACTGTTACACAGCGAGCAAAAGGATCGGAATAAATAGTCCTGGATGCAAGTCAGGCTACCACAATATATCACCTGACAATGTGATATTAGATAACATAAGCTACTTGGGTGCGATTATATTTTAATAAACAATAGCACCTTGTACACTCGCCCCTATATCTGGTAGCAAATATGTTATCGTCATTTGTATTGTAGGTTTTAATTTCGCGACGGCGAGGATAGTCTCAAATAGAAATTCGTAGATCAGTTTTAATTTGAGCCGTTTAAATAAAATCGCTGTAAATAAACCACCCGCAGTGGTTCATACACCGTGTGGAGCAAGGACGTCGGGTTCAAATCTCATACAATGCATTGATATATGTAATTGCTGTCTGTTCTGACCTATCGTTCATTCACTACTGATCATCTTGAATACCTATACAGCACCGTATCACAAACATGGGGGAGCCACTTGAAGCCTTTGCACGCTAAATGATTCATGAAATCATAATTTGTCAATCCCAACAAAATTCAATACATAACAATTGTAGCATTTTATTTGAAATTATCATCTCCGTTATTATGCATCTCCATCGTGGTCTTATAAACGACCTAATTGCAATTTATTTCTTCTTAGTTATTACAATGAACTCTTGGCTGGCGTGAAGAGAAGCCGAGATCAACAAGCTTAACATATAATAAGCATATTAACGTTTTTCGTCGTATATATGCTTGCAGACATCCCTCTTGAATGTAACACACGGAGATACGTACGTTAACACTGGCTATAAACTTAAATAGAAACCTAATAATGAATACATTAACGGCCCAAGTGGCGGGAGTAACGGCAGTTAAAGTGTATTAACTCAGGAACTAATGGCTCCAGCAATCGTGAGGAATCTTATCGTTGGAATGAAAACGTCTAAGCAGTTTACGCGCTACGTTCAGATAAACGGTTGGGTAATTGACGGCGAGCACAATTATATCACTGACCATATAAGTCATTGGCTCTACATTACATTGAAGTACTGAGCAACGTTTCAGGTAGAACGAACTTCCATTTTGAAACGAAGAGAATAGATGTTATTTCAAAAATTGAAACTATGACAAATTGTTGGAACAGCTGTCTTGTAGTTTTGAAGTGTTATGGGAAGGGTGGTATTAAAGAGAAACTATCTAGAAAAAATTGTGGCAGCATAATAAATTATTATCGTGGACTTGCAAGTAACATTTTTAACATATTTATAGTCTGAATATAAATAGGAAATTATTTACTCTTAGTACTGAAAGTTTGATTACACCTAACATTACTCCTGCCAAATGTGGTCCATAGACAAAATAGGTACGATTTAACACGTAGATTTTCTTAGTTTGACGCTCTCCCGCTGCTCCCCTCCATCTCTATGTGACCACCCCTTACCGCCGTGACAATCCGACGATCATATATCATAACATATTATATTATTTATAATCAGTCATATTTGTGTTGCTGGGCGGTGGTCACATAACTAGGGGGTGGAGCTTGTGTCAAACTAAAAATATCTGCACTCGCGTGGAGGCATATTGTTTCTGCAAGAAACTCTGCTTTAGTGTGCGAACATTACGGGACCCTCTACAGGTTACTAACTACGTATAATACGGGATTTGATCGTTAGGAAGAATCAATCTCAACATTCGCTTATCTATGAGAAAAACCTCGAAAATTCAAGTGTTCAGGATTGTCTGTGGCCGGATATAAACCGGTGACCGCCCGAAGTAGTCTCGCATGTTACCGCTGAGTCACCTGTATATGCATCATTCAGACGTTCAAGGTATAAGTCAATTTGTTAGATATTTTGTTCTTCCTACTTAAGTTTTTCATATCAATGAATTTTTAAAATTTAAAAAACTGCAGTGAAAAAACTTAAAACTAAACTACAGTGGTATAATTTTCGACCTGTCTTACAAGTACAAGGTATTGATTCATTCCGTAAAATAATCAGACAGAAAAATATTACGTTTTTGGCCCAGAAACCCCGCAAACATTTTTCCTCATCGTAAAGTGATATACCTAACTATAAATGTGTATTTGTTACAATATATGTACGTATATACACAGTATATATTGCCATCGATCACAACCAAAAGTGAATAACGTTGTCTTCTATGTAGCCTTAAAGTATGTGCAAAGTGGCAGAAATGCACAAACATACATTACATGTAGATATATGATGTTACCTTCTCTAAAGGAGACAACTAGGTAAAACCAATTAGTCGAGAAGCGATAGGAGACCTGAAAACATCCCTAACTGAAATGTAATCCAGTTTGCCTTCCAGTCTCTTGTAGCAGAATCCACATATATATCTAGGTTAATAACCTACGGTGAGTCTAATTGAGCTCCGCACACGTATCCAACAGCAATTAATTTATTAATAGAATGTATATGAACACGATTGATCTAACATTCCCAACATACAGTTCTAAAACGGCTTTATTTGCATGCACACAATTTAAGTCTACCCCAGCCAAGTCGCCGTATGATATGTACACCCGCCAGCAATGTGGTTTCAGAATAATTCCCGTAAATAGAACTCAAGACCGACTGTACGTATGACACATCTATTTAACATAATCTTCAGACACAATGAGTATTAGTATTATGTTAAACGATAGAAATACGAACACAGAGCCCTCTCAACTCCTGAGGGTGGAAGATCAAAACTAGTGGGTGCTGCTTTATTGCAATCTATCATCCGGCCATTCAAGTGTTTCTACAAACCCATTCAATATAATGGCGTTATTAATATAAAGAAAAATAAAACCAACTACAAAAGCAGTACTTGAATGGATAAGCGTGTTTTCCGCCTTCACAACAGACAATTCCACAACGTGTGAATACATACATTACAAGCCGATAATCATGACGTCATAGCTTTGCATGAGATGCACCTGCCCCCGTCCGTCACAGGAAGACTTATCACCATGTTTGTCTCACCGCCAGTGAAATGCAATAAATAATGGGCATGCACCGCCTTGCAAAGTGTCCGACACGGCAACACTGTTTGTCATGCATCCATGTTGACAATGTTCGCAGACGAGTAGCCAACAACATGACAAGATTATCGATCTGAAACCCGAGAAGAATGTAAATATGTAGACTGGTACGTGACGTCAAGCGCTTGCGCTGATTGACGCCGGTGTGCTATGTTGTTGTGCACAACTGAACGGAACGGGTGAGTCCATTAACGTGACGTCAAGCGCTTGCGCTGATTGACGCCGGTGTGCTATGTTGTTGTGCACAACTGAACGGAACGGGTGAGTCCATTGACGTGACGTCAAGCGCTTGCGCTGATTGACGCCGGTGTGCTATGTTGTTGTGCACAACTGAACGGAACGGGTGAGTCCATTGACGTGACGTCAAGCGCTTGCGCTGATTGACGCCGGTGTGCTATGTTGTTGTGCACAACTGAACGGAACGGGTGAGTCCATTGACGTGACGTCAAGCGCTTGCGCTGATTGACGCCGGTGTGCTATGTTGTAGTGCACAACTGAACGGAACGGGTGAGTCCATTGACGTGACGTCAAGCGCTTGCGCTGATTGACGCCGGTGTGCTATGTTGTAGTGCACAACTGAACGGAACGGGTGAGTCCATTGACGTGACGTCAAGCGCTTGCGCTGATTGACGCCGGTGTGCTATGTTGTTGTGCACAACTGAACGGAACGGGTGAGTCCATTGACGTGACGTCAAGCGCTTGCGCTGATTGACGCCGGTGTGCTATGTTGTTGTGCACAACTGAACGGAACGGGTGAGTCCATTGACGTGACGTCAAGCGCTTGCGCTGATTGACGCCGGTGTGCTATGTTGTTGTGCACAACTGAACGGAACGGGTGAGTCCATTGACGTGGCGTGTCAATGGCGACGCTAGGCACTGCGAAAACGGTCCAGACAAATCTTCCAATATGGTTGAAACACAAAAAATAAGAACACACAACCAAATTTAAATCATTCTGATCGATCCGCGTTTATAATACATTGTATAAGCGATCGGACGTTGACGGCATTTTGATGCCGATATTGCAAATATCGACCTAAAACGCAGTTCAAAAAACAAACCCGTCGGAGATGGGGCCACAATATCACACTAATAGAGTAATGGGTTTTTTAACTTAGACTTATAGATAAAACTGGAAGGTTTTGGTCACTATACTACAATAGATTTTACGAAAAACTATCAACTCATCGTAACAGCATTTAGTTTCGATGAATACTTTGTTGATTATGTTTTCGATATAGTTGACTAATGTCCACGGCTGTTTAAGAAATCAAATACAAGCATGTGAGTTTTTTATTGGTATGAACCCGAAACGAATTGTCAATGATGGGAATCGTACCCGCAACCTCCGAGTCAAGAGTCATAGCGTGTTCCATAATTCAACCTAGCAAACTTTCTTCAGTGTTTATATGACTAGTCTTGAAACTTGTTGACCTATATTTCCCGTGCATATATTGATGTGGGCCGGGTGTTGTTCAAGATCACTCCACCCTTTCACTTCCGCGTATGTGTATTCTAATATCGAGACGTGGAACTCCGTTCCCGTCAGCGACTGAAACAATGTTATCTCATACACTCAAGTTTAATGGTGTTTACACAGAGGTTATGCAAACATGCAACTTTGCTACAAATAACAAGAAATACGCCTTGATGGGCGATGTAGCCTAGTGATAACTCAGCGTCGCAACAACCCCATTACGTGGCGGAGGATGTCTAAATAAGCCAGATTAGCCGGAGACGAATGGGAAGGCGAGATAGCATTGTGTGCATGTTCCATCCAGGTTATATAATAAAAACTCGGACATATCTTCCCAGGTGCAGATGATAAGTTACAAACTGGCTGAGAGGGTACAACAAATGAAACCATAGTGATAAATAGCTTCCGAGAGACCTGCTGCTGCACCTTTATTGTATTACGTAACGACACATGGCGTTATGAAGTAACTTATATTCTCAGACATTTTGTTTTAGCCATCGCAACAATTCTTCAAGTAATTTCATAACATAAAACTAACTTTTTAACTTCCTGAATTGAAAGTCTCGGTAATTTGTATGAATGTTCGTGAAAAGTTTCCACTGCTAGCTTTGCACAGGGACTTCTGAAAATAAAACGAAATGAAATGCACATTTAATAAGGGAGAGAGAGATAATGCGAGGTGATGAGAAGTGAGAACTCGACTTAGCATGAACACATATGCAAACATACCCTCGTGTGTGGGCCCATGTGACCCATGCATGACTCTTACAAGACAAGCGTATCACCTAATGAACGCAATCATTCTGTAAAACATTCAACAGACCGCGCGCGTTTAGAGGTGATTAGTGATTAGTCCTGCTTCGCAGTGATTATCGTTATTCACAGATTTCAAGCTCATTGTCTTGACGAGGGTGGCTGCAGACACGTAAGGCGCAAAGCCCATAAATGCGAAAAGCGGTTATTTTCTAATTCGAAAACCGCTGCTGGTCAACAGCAGGGACACAGTCAATTCCCAGCCCTCAGCCACAAGAGGAACAAGCAATGCAATGCAGTTTAACTGATGCTATTGCACTCGAGTTCCGATTCAAACACAACTGTAATTCGAACTATGAAATCCAATATTCGATTATTAATTGAAATGTATACCTGTAAATGACAGTAACATGCCACCATTATTAACATGGTCAGCTGATCAAACTGGGTTGGTTCTATTGATACATACACAACGTTTGTTTAGGTAATGGAGGGAAGACCCAAGTGGAAATATAATTGGATCGAACAGACCTAACCTATGTTTCATAACAAATTAACAATCTGATTCACTTGAGTTTGTATCTGCCTGTTTGCAATGGCGCTGGGAACCGCATATAGGATATTACGTCCGCCATAGTTGATGCGAAATGACTGAAGAGCAACGCTTCACATTCCCTGGAGTAGAGTTCCCGTCGGAAAATTTGTGAAATGAAAAAATATAGCGTGGTTAAATAATAGAACGCGATAAAAAGAATGGAAAACGTTTTAATTAGAATAGTAGCTTCGTTCCTGCAGAGTGCACGAGTAACAGGGTCCAGCTCTCGTAACGGCGGGTTAACTTGGGTAATTACAGGAGCAGGCAGCCACACGCGGACATTTCAAAACACTTTCGAACCGACGCGAAGACAAACTGGTGCACAGTAGATGGAGATTACAGTCAAGGTGTAGTTTTCCTTACACAACGGGGGCGCCACCGTGTTGGAGCTTCTTGCCTAAAAACTGTACTTCCACAAGTCATATTACTATGACATACAAGTTTCGAGAAAGTACAACGCTATATAGGATCGTCTAAACTTTGAAAAGATCTGTTAGAATGCATATGGCGGGAATTGATTATGTACCCTCCCGAATCACGAGTCCCGTTGAGATGCAAAGCTATACTTATATAGCTAGTTATTATGTGAAGCACAACAATTAGATGAGAAACATGTTTGTAGTTTGTGTTGCGTTAAACATGCTGTGAACAATCATCTTCACTTTCTTCCTCTCACTTTTTGACTTCTAGCGGTGAATAGAGATTGAAAAGCTATGGCATATTATACAATGTAGATAACATGAATAAAATAGAAGAAGGATATCGAAACAGAATAGCCAGATACAAACCGTTTGTGCTTAATATGTATTTTATTTTGTACTGTTATCTTTAGTATGCTGGATCCTTGCGGTCGCCCGATGTACGTTGGACAGCAGACAATAAATGGTTTGCTCTCTAAACTAAGTCGTCGGTCGATGTGTTTGAGTAGCCCACTTTCGTTTTTACATCGTGCATTTTCGGTTTCTGGAATCGAGTGGAACTATTGTTGGAACAAGGCCCACTTGTCCCAGGCATGCAGACACAGGAATACAAGATGCCCTTTCTACTCCCCCACCCCACCCCACCCCACCCATACAACTCCCACGCCAAAAGCGCTCGTGCGTATCACAGTCGCGCTATGTATTATATCGACGGGCTGAAATCTGTAATAATCTAAACGACACGCATGTCTCTAATCTGCCTAGCTTCAGACAGTAAGTGTGGTGTATTGGAGCATCGGCGGACAGAGATTCACCATCCAACAAGCCGCAGGCAGATATATTTGATCGAATTATTCAAATTACATGAAAACACAATCCCCTCGCAAACAAATCACGGCGGTGGATAATCGTGTTACGCGATACAACGACGACTTGCAGCCACTATTTGCCTGACCATTAATTACTATGGGAAATAGAATTATGCGGTATGTTGTGGAATAGAAGCGGTTTACCGATGCCCCCTCTCATCAAGTAACATCGAAATGGGGCTACGAGACGGAAAAAGGCGAAACATATATCATACACGCTTCCAATAACAATAGAATCAGTCACGGATTTATTTTCGAAAAACAAATGTTCTTCTTTTAGGATGACCGAGTTTTAGATCACTTCCAATTTGTTGTAACCCGGATGTTGTAGGTTAAAATAAGGTGGTATATATTTCCGTATATTGTGTATTCGAAAAGCATAATATGGGGATGTGAGATGCACGTATAAAAAAAATCACCAACCAAATTAGATAACCACCAAAACATCACAAGTATATTAATGTCAAGATGATCCGGGCAGTCAACTGTGTGACGACCAATTCCTATACTGTTCATGAAACTGGCTATAGAAAGAATTTTTAATACCGGGAAAGATTGTTCATCGCAGAGAAACGCAGTCTAGCACAAAATCTATCTTGAAAAAACACAATTTCACTTATTTTACAATGATAATATTATGTTTTAATACAACTGTCTGCTTCTTTTAAAGTTAATAAATAATTCGATAGTATTGAACGGTACTACGTAACAAATCAATACTTCGGATGCGGTTTACATAAAGTTAGATAAAACCGCAGAACAAGTAAAAAGAGCCAAGGCTTGTCACACGCTTACTCTGCCAAAACTGCTAATGCGAATGATGTATTATATCGATCTCCATCCAAAACATGAATTTCGTATCCTGTGCGAGTGCTGAATAAACGCAGCGCCTGTAACTGCAGCAATTCGAAGAAGTATTACAAAAACCCTCGTCGCTACGATCCTCATGCATGAGTCATCAGGCCATGACGTCTACACTACCTCCAGACAAGATTTGAAACCAGAAGAGTTCAATCGCAAGATTGTACCAGACACAAATAAACGTGGGTGAATTTCTTAAAAATCCTATTGTCCACCTTTTACGTTGTGAGGGTCTAATTGTGAAGACCCCGGCATGAAACTGAATTTTAAAGCACCAAGTACGCCAAGCCCTCCAAGGGAGAAAAGCTCTTCATTAACAAACTTTTTTGCGTGACAAGCCAAAGTAAATTGAAGTTCTGGGGATTATATTTAAATTACTTGATTAATTAAGTTTAGAAGCGCGAGTCCCAGTAAACAACAAAATTAAATCACCCCGGATAAAATCTCGAGATAAAATTTTTTTAAATAAAGGTGCCGATTTGAAATCTCGTCTTTAACACAAGCGACTCGATGAAGAGCAATAATTTATTATAGTCCCCCCAAACAAGGCTAAACGAAGCTGTAACAATGCGCAATGGTAAACTAAAAACAAATGCACAAATACTTTATTTTTTTCTTTATCCAGCGACTTTCCGTACTTGTATAGCCGAGGCTACACACACTACTTACTACACAGTAACCGCCCGTCTCGGTTGTCAGCATATACAAGGAGAGAGTCTGTATACAAAGTCTCCCCAGGGTGCAAGAAGGTTATTTGAGTTAAAAGATCATGTCTCCCCCACCGATAAACTTCTTTAATGACTCTGACCACGGCTGTCAACATTCAACACTATGTTGCACTGCTGTCGCTATAGGCTACGTGTAGTGTCTGACGGTACAGAAGTTTAACATTATATTTGCAAACAACTTATTAAAATCTGGAGTATTCACTCTAGGACCTAGACTCTAGAGTATGGTTCATAAAATGAAAGTTAAAAACACAATTTAAAAACTCACTAAAAATCTCGACGTTTTGGGAGCGACAATCTCCTCCCATCAACCAGATGGGGCAAACTGCGAGTTGGCTAAGTCGTTCTCCTTCACTACAACTCCCCGTTTAGTTGATGTAATAGTGGACTGACTATTGTCTGTTCACATAGAATTATGTATCCGTGAACTATCGTTTAAACGTATTCTCCATATATGGCTTATGTATCTACCTACGTCACCACAACAAATTTTAAATCAAAGCCTTTAGGTGTGCATATATTACCATCGCTTACATAAATAATTATAAATTGTATATACCCACACACAGGCAATAACTGATTTTACATGATACGCAACATTATACCATTTTGTGCCTCGTGGCTATGACGGCTACAAAGCCACTTTTTAGTTTTTACATGCATGTATGTCAGTACCATGTCTTTAAATTTATTACCTGCAGAAGTTAACAAAACTCCAGCCCGAATCGGAAATGAAACTATTTGGACGACATAGGACCAGGAGACACAAGAACCTCGTTTATAACCGTTAAAACCAAAAATGAGTAGTTTTCCAGTAATCGCTATTGCAAGAACTGTTCTTTTTCTATTGTGTTATGTGCTTGCAATGCTGAATACGAGGCTCAACATATTGAAACTCGCGCATTAGTGAGTAACGGAATAATATTACCAGTAACGATCTATTCCTCTAAGAATCATGTCGCAAACATGTCGACTCTCTAAATGGTAACAAAGTTTGCATCCTTGCTTGGATAAAACTGTCTGAAGACGATAACAGTACCTTTCGATCATCACTAAACAAAATTAAAATGCCTTTTACGTCGAAAACACTGTAAAAGATGACCAATGTGCGATTACTTCGATCAGCAGTTGCACAAACTGACGAAAACATACCAGGCGCGGATCACCGTTTACACATTTCAGTTTCATATTTGCGGTGTGTGACAAGAAATATCTTATCATGTTCTCCATCTGAGATTCCACTTCTTGAATTCCCCCACGTTCCTGTTTCCATGGAAGCTTGTCAGACTTCCCTGCCGAGGAAGGTCCCCAGGGATGACGCAGTATTTACTTTGGATACGAGATTCACAAGTAGGCCTACGCCTGCAGGCTGCGAGGACACTAACCCGCACAACAGAGTCGCATGCGTACGTGCTGACGTCACCACGCTCAACGATACAGACATGTTCTCCTTCATCGCGTGGTATACCTTCGTCATACGAATTTTTATACTTGGTGTAGAAGAAACCAATTCCAGCATTTACCTGCTGTTTGTGAACAGTGAACACCCTTCGAGAACCTTGCTGAGCTCTTCGTGGGGTTGATATATTTATATAGCAAAGTACAAACAAAACGATGGACGACTACGGTAGGAAATGATAAAACTAAATAACAGGACAGTAGACCTGTGCTGCCGAGATATGACTCACAAGCGAACCGACAGGCCTCACACCGAGGGTCGAGAACCGAGAGCGGAGATTGTGAGAAGGTATGCATGGCAAGAAGTGTGCTAGAAAGGGGTTATAAATTCAATCTGGGAGCACTGAACCATGTTTACTTCTACGCGGGTATCTCAAGATGTATTTACTTATTTAGCGGTGGTATGTAACCTTCTCCTATTTATTTAAGTGCAAGAATTAAGGGCTTGTGTATACATAATTCAAGACTACTTTACTTGGCACGGTGTGGTTATGTCGGCAGTGCAATAAGCTTACTCCGAACCGCGAAACGAGCTTTCAAACAGAAAAGACAGGCACGGATTCCTGGAAAAGGTAATCAATTCTATGATCAATAATTTGAACCTCAGCCCTCCGCTTTTTACCTTTGAAGAGGGTGTTTTGCTTCCAAGAACCTCATGCGCCAAGTCTAGACAATTTCTAATGGGCTTGTTAAATAATCAGCAGGTATCTCTGAACGCTTGTGCAAGCAGACGGAACATCAAACTATCTGAGCTCCAGTCATAAATAAATAAACTTATTGGTTTCTCTCTTAACTATAAGCACTGATCTTTAAATAGGAAAAAATAACAATAATAAATTACTAATTTGGAAGAAAATTAAAAAAAAATCGTTTAAAGTTGTTCCGTTCAACATTTCAGAAAGATAATCCTAGCCGTTAGCAAAAGGTACGCCATAAATCACACATCAGTCTCTATTCCTCGTTCGAAATGCTTAATCAAGAGAAATGGCCCAATCAAATGGCGAATGAAATGTTTTATAGTTACATCACGACAATAAAGTATGTTTTGCATCGTCTGTTTACCAATAAGGTTATGATGCGTGTGTACCACGAGCATATTCTCATACAAAGGGGGTCGCACAACAGTGCTATCTTCCGAAATTAGTTGATTGTGTGCGTGTGCGTGATGACCAGAGGCAGGAGTTTATGGTATTAACGATAAACGGATAAACAGATGTGGACGTTTTAGGTACTTGTGGGTGGTGCTGGAAATGACATTTTTTTTCGGGCGAATTTCCGCGAATTTTAAGTATAGCCGCGATTTGAGCGATTCTACCCACCAGGAATAACGTTGGAATAAAATAAATTAATGACAAATTTGCGATTTACCGTCAAATTTTTACGTTTTTGTGTCAACAGTCACGTCACGGCCGAACGGTGTCCTCGGCAACGCACTGCAATTTGGAGACATAGATTAAGGAAACTAGTGTGAAGACGCCTACAATAAGTGTTCACTGTTTTACATAGGCATACTCAGTGATGTAAAGATTAATCAATGTGTTTATTGTTGTGCTATGTACCTAAGAAATGTAGGTTGATACATATGTCTGTTCTAATTTTTAGCCTATGCATTTTCCATGGTCCCAAAGTAGCCAAAAATAGAAACAAATTAACACCGCTATAAACACGATTTTTTCCAAAATATTCAACACCAAATCACCACCTTTTTAAATCTTAAAAACGAAATATTCAAAACAAATTCACCATAAACTCCTGCCTCTGGTGATGACACTCAACGTGTCGCACAATCTTTGCCAGTCCTATACTCTGATATTTCCTACACTAGGTTTGCCGAAACCTTCCCAAGTGCTGTACTATAATCAAGAGATTTATTGGATCACCATGTGGAGCATAACATAAAAATCCTCTGTACGTTTCTCAACCTTTCCCAGCACATTTCCTCCGGATTCAAGGGATTATTTTGATTCTACCATGTGTATAATATAAGAATCTTCTCTAAATATGTCACAACCTTTCAGAAAACTGTTCTCTGAAATCTAGACATAATTCGATTTCATCCGAGGTGTGTCACACAATCTTTCGGAGTGCTGTACTATGGAATCAAGAGATAATTTGATACGTGTGATCCGCGGCCTCAGGTGTACGCGTTCCATTG
Source organism: Isoperla grammatica (assembly GCA_945910005.1). Lineage (NCBI taxonomy): Eukaryota > Metazoa > Arthropoda > Insecta > Plecoptera > Perlodidae > Isoperla > Isoperla grammatica. Next base: position 65,698,260 of record OX246737.1, read on the forward strand.
TCTACGGCATCTCGGATCTGTCCAAGTTTGGCAGGCCTCATCCCACGAGGAGATGGCTCTACACATCAGTCTGACGGGCCTTAAATTAAATAACCAGACAAGGGGAAAAGTCATCCGCGGAGAAGGTGTCCAAAGAAATGTCAGCTTGTGTATCTAGCGAGGTAGTTCCTGTGCACGCGATTGTCGGGCATTCACCACGGCGGTGAAAACAGTTGCGTTCGTGCAGCGAGAGGCGGATTGCAAAACCGCTAGATGGGGAAATAGCTTTAAATTGAATTGAAATCGTGATGTGGATGTTCTGAATTAAATATGTCCACGATATTGTAATCGTGGATCAGCTAACAACGGTAGTCAGTCAGTGCGTTGTCCACGTCATCACTCGGGCAGACAGGCCCGCTATTGACTTGCCCATGGGTCTCGGCCGAGTCCACCGCATTGTTTTATTTGCAATCCTCAACTACGACATAGCTAAAAACCAGTTCAATGGACGGAGTGACTGTTGTGAATGTTTTGGTTACTTTGGCGCAATTTGTACATTTTGTATACAATGCCAGTATCAATATTGGCAAGGTGATATGAACGCCGCATTCACGAAATAGATGGTAGATAATAGCAATATGTAAAGTGACTGTGCTGCGTCATCCAAAGTGCATTCACGTGTATGTAGTGACTATAGTGTATTGCAATGAATCTATGGTCCTAGGATCCCACCCACCTTCCCCTACCTCACTCCATACCTTGAATAGCCGGTTTACCCGGCTCTAGCCGGCGATTCGAGGTATGGAGTGAGGTAGGGGAAGAAGGGCGGAATCCTAGGACCACAGATTGATTGCAATACACTTTTTTAGTTGTCATACTTGACGCCGATCATCTTGACATAACAGCGAAGAATGCTCATCTGTTAGAACTGGTAAACTATATCGATATGAACAATAGTCGTCCTCCCTAGGCCAGGGAACGAGATAAAACGCAAGTGATATTGAGAAGAACATGAAATATACATTTCGGTAATGTCCATTCATAAGAATCAAAATTGAGTTTTTGTGTAGCAGTGCGCGACGCATAAAACCGAACTCTAGATCGATATTATTAAACCATGATAGCTCTGAAACGTCACACGCATACGCACACATGTATGTAATTATATTATGCAATGAGACATACACAAACACATTAATTACTTGTTTAATAGATGGCTTACGCTCTCGCTTTAATACCACTAATTCATCGGCAGTTGTGCGGTAATTTTAATCTCTAATTTTGTCCGTATGGCTTCACAAGTCTACTGTTTTGTTGGGTCGCGCTCTACTTAACGAATAACATAATCTAGAAACATGGCAGACTAATTATCTTAGTAACAACTCGGCATCTGATTCAAATGAAGACTAAACCATCGGCTCTACTGACGTATGCCAAAACACACGCACAGGAAATGTGGTTGCAGGCGCAATGCAGGTAGTGTCGATGCGTGAAGGGCTAAAAACTGTTGCTTATGCATTGGCCTGCGCTTATTTGCGATTTAAATTCCTGGTCCACCGCATCGTTGTCGGTCGTGCAAATCACGATAACTCATAACGGTCTGTGTAGCTATTTCACATTTATCTTGGCATTCATCTGTTTTGTGTGCATTGGGTGATGAATAGATTGTTGCATAAAAATATGATACTGGCTGTATCATTGGCAGGATGTGGCTAGAATCATTACACAGCTTTTGCACGCTATAAATATTGTACGTATTCCTCGAGGCATTCCCCCTTCGATCGTAATACCTTGCAATGGTTTTTAAATGATAACTTTTCAAACTAACAAGGAAGTTCAATCTGTTTTGCATGTATTTAAACATGCACGAAAGTTGCAAATGTATTCTAGTTTGAATTCATTATTATAACAATGACTTGAATGTTGCCATTTCATGTTGGTTGAATAAGTATATTATGGCGAGTGTGCCTATAGGAAGGCAATCTGTAATATGAATATTATATGTCTGGCTGCATTGTGTTCGACGTAACGACATAACGACCACGACATGTACAGACTTGTAATACAACTCATCAGTACACCTTCTGCCTCTTTTCGACGTAAAGCGCTGCTTACAGGTTGTACTTTGTAGGCTCAATGTTTTTATTAAAATAGTGTGACCCAACCATTAATTATGAATTTTTCTAGTCTTTAGAACAGTTATGACTGTGCTCAATGGGATGGAAATAAATACATGGTTCGTTTTCCTAGCAGTGGCGCACGTTTAAATGTGCGTCTATGTAAGGTAAAAATAGTTCCGGCAGTCACGTATAACGATAGGCAGAAGTTCTCCTCGTCAACTGCTCGGCAGTCCAGGTTAGTGGAGGAGCCTATATGACTGGTCAAAGTTACACCGTCCTTTCGGATGGGACGTAAAGCCGATGGTCCCCTTGGTACTTTTCGACAGGAGTAGCTACGTGCCGGTACCAGGCTTCCCCTCCTCCCTTCCTCATTATCATTCACCAATCATCACTCATTAGGCTAAAGAGGGCATTGTGCCCTACACTGGCCTTAATTACAATAAAGTAAGTAAGTAAGTAAGTAAGTAAGTAAGTAAGTAAGTAAGTAAGTAAGTAAGTAAGTAAGTAAGTAACGATAGATCACCAAAGAGCTGAATGTGTTTGAAGAGTTTACACACTTTGCAAGTTTGATTAAATTTCATTTCTTTCTTTCTTTCTTTCTTTCTTTCTTTGCACAAATACCGAAACCTACAAAGCGTGACCTGTAGATAGAGCTTCCCTCGCGGGTACTCGTTCGAATCCTGTCGGCACCAGCTCTAGCAGCACGTGAAGGTCATTCATCTTGTAAGAACATTTCATTATCACACTCCCTGCTCGCTACTGGCCCACTTCTCGCGCAGACGGGCAGACGCACTCTTCCGACTCGCTGTTCTATTTAGCTTGACTCCCAGAGGTAAACTATGTTTACTTGGTGCTCATTGACCTCAAGCTGCTAAATTGCCCGTTGCAGATGCTGCTGATTTTATGTGAAAACTTAGCAAGATTATATTATCATAATAATAACACACGATTAACATAACGACCGTATTTTTACTTCCTGGATCTCTTTTAAATCTGCGATATACTCGCATCTTTTCAAGGTCTGTCAGATTACATGATAATCATGTTTTACCAAAACAAGATAACAGTTCCAAAATGTGTGAACACATCATGATAGAAAATTGACGAGTTAAATAAAACTTTGTAGAATTAAGAATTCCTCCTTGAATTCTGATGGAATTACTATGGGAACATTTGTAAAGAGGAACTCTTCAATCGCGATAAAAATCGAGAAGAGAGTAATATAAATCACACAAAGAGCTCGTGCAGAGTTTTATTATTCCAATTTCCAGCTTATTTGACCTACATTTGTCTGTGAAGAGGAAAAGGAATCTATTTAGCTAGAATCATCTTGAGATTCTTCTCCACATACCTTTATGCACACGTCCATCACTTGGAATATCTAATAGGTATGTATTTTCAAGTAGAAATTGAAGAATTTAAGATAAATCTCATTGAATGAGGATGAGCTCGAAGGGAAGAAGTACGTGTGTCGAGATTTCTACTTCAACGAACTCTACTATAACAATTAAGATAAGGTTGACTATGTTCAAATTAATAGAATCACGAGAGAACATGTAGACTGTGTATATAAACTTAAAATACTAGGCCTATATACTGCGAAATACTTTTTGTCATAGGTATAATGCTGAAGCAAGCGAAGCATGAGAACGAGGATTTTCCGCCAAAGCGCCATACTTTATCAAAGCCGAGCTTCATTCTGTTTATGAATATAAGACTCTATAGTGTTTCGGACGAAAACTTTTCTCATTCCTTCTCAAAGTTTATTTAAAAGTTTCTGCCGTATATCCCGTAGCTAAACCCTTTGTCTTATGTTCTCTTTGACGGTAAATAGTTTAGTAACGTATATTCTTAACTCCAACTAAAGACTAAAGAACATCAACGTTGGCGACATTAGCCGTGTAGCAAGCAGACGACCCGAACTGAACTGGCTTACTATTCTGAAAGGGCTCGCGCAGGTTTATAGCTAATGTATTCAATTGAAACGTGAAGTCACCTATCTAATGCGAGTGATCTTTCAACGTCTATTCGCTATGCAACGCTTCCTCGACCTAGTTTGCCCCAACCCTCCTGCAAACGACGCACTACGCGTTACAGCTCCGACGATTCTCCCAGATCATCATCAATAAAGTGTTATCGCTGGCCTGTTAGTTCCAGCGGATCTATATAAAGCCTTTAAACAAAGCAACGAAACACGGCCATCTCTTAATACCGTGCTTATCTGATCCATACGGGCCCACACAGTCTACGTGAAGCCGGTATGATCAGAACTAATGCAAGTGATCTCTTAATACCGTGCTTATCTGATCTATACGGGCCCGCACAGTCTACGTGTAGCCGGTATGATCAGAACTAATGCAAGTGATCTCTTAATACCGTGCTTATCTGATCCATACGGGCCCGCACAGTCTACGTGTAGCCGCCAGCCGGTATGATCAGAACTAATGCAAGTGATCTCTTAATACCGTGCTTATCTGATCCATACGGGCCTGCACAGTCTACGTGTAGCCGGTATGATCAGAACTAATGCAATGATCTCTTAATACCGTGCTTATCTGATCCATACGGGCCCGCACAGTCTACGTGAAGCCGGTATGATCAGAACTAATGCAAGTGATCTCTTAATACCGTGCTTATCTGATCCATACGGGCCTGCACAGTCTACGTGTAGCCGGTATGATCAGAACTAATGCAAGTGATCTGTTTATACCGTGCTTATCTGATCCATACGGGCCTGCACAGTCTACGTGTAGCCGGTATGATCAGAACTAATGCAAGTGATCTGTTTATACCGTGCTTATCTGATCCATACGGGCCCGCACAGTTTACGTGTAGCCGGTATGATCAGAACTAGTGCACGTATTTACTTTCAGAACACGCCCCCGTCGACAATACTAAAACAGTATAATTGTTGTGAGCACAGCCAGGCGCTTCATGTCGAACGGAAGATTACAGACAAGTCACGTGAAAAAGCGCGCTCTCGAGTTTATTCTTAAAATTTACTTACAACTGGCATTCAACGTCGAAATTTTGGAATGAGACGTGTGTTATCAAGATCTGCAGATATGCTTAAAAAAAGGATGCAAATCTGGTTTTGATTGGATAAAACTAAACAATTTTAATCGTGTCTCAAATGGTATAATTTGTTCCGAACAAAATACTTTGTAATGCGTTTTACTAGCATCAAAGCATTCCAAAATTTTGACATTAAATGCCATTTTAAAGATCCGAACATAATACCTTAAATCTTACGGGTTTCAATCTATTTCTGCCGAGCACCCTTCAAGTCAGCCTGTACCAGGGTCGAGCACCCTTCAAGTCAGCCTGTACCAGGGGTTTATATGCCTGCTAAGGTGGTTTATCTCTTTAAATTTGTAAACACATAATAAAACTACTATAAACTGTGACTGAAGTTCCGACGGATGCCAAGGTCCGGTATTATCTGTTGAGGAACTTGCGAGGACACTGTTGTCGTTTGTCTCACCCGCTAGAGCGATATGGAGACATCCAAACTAATCAAACTTCCGATCATGAGATCTCCGTAATCACCTCGATTAGCCTCGATGCACAAACACGAAGCCCACGCGTAATCACGTGCGTAATGTGACCTTGGCTGCTGAGCACGCTGACTCACAGCACGACCTTAGATCAACAAACCTTGGATTCCCAACAAAACACAACGCTAAACATATAATTATACATCGGAAACGTAGACACGAGATCAGTTCTTGGAACTTCATGTTTTTCGATTCTGTTTTATTAATTACCGGACCATCTTGTACAAAGCTTCGCACAAAGCTTCGCATTCGGTTCTATCCTTTCCTTCCACATATCCCAGGCAAAGTAGTAAACATGTTTATCAGGTAGTGAGTGAGTGAGCCATACTTTCCATTCCACATTATAGAGAAATGTTATGACACGTTTACATGACACCAGAGAATGCTTTTGACCACGGGAGGGGTAGTTTTTGCTCTCATGATTGATTCCACTTCAATATTACAAATCACAGTACATATCACAAAGTTTATCATTAAAAGATAAGCTAACGATCATGTGCATTTTTAAACTAGTTGGAAATTAATTCCTTGAAACTCGGAAACTACGATCTAAATTAATAAATAGGCTAGCTAAGACCAATATGTTTAGATACTTTCATTAAGATATATCCTTATCTATAAGCCTACAACACGTTTGCGTTGATACTCGACGTTGACACGTTGCGCTTACACAACGGACTTGTGAAGGCCTAAATAATATTTTGTATACATGTAAACTCAATTATTTATGTCGACACACCTTAGAAATATCACAGATAAAACGCGACAAAGGGAAACTATACAATATACGTATTATAATCGAAGGTTAATAATCGAATCAAAACATAAAGGTGTGTAAGCTAAAGAAAGACGGCTGGTGGATGTTCATCAATGTTGCCGTGCGCACGAACACTCTCGCCTGTCTCTTTGGCCGACGAGACAACTCCAAACGTACTTCAACTCGAATCAGTTTATCGGCGAAACGTTTTCCAAACAGTCGTTTTTCTCTTCCACGAGGCCGAACAAACAGAATACGAAAACAAAAAACAAAGCAGCCGAGAGAGTTGAGACCATCAGGGGCTTCCTGGGGCCACTGGAGTCGATTAGGAAATTGTGGCAGAGTTCTAGACGCAATCTACGTTTTTGAGTGCACTCAGAAAGCCTTAGTAAATATTCAGTGGGATCCCATCAAATACTGTGTTAACCGAACTTTGTCGTCATAGCTTGAAAAATAGGTTAATCGTGTTTTGTTTATATTTTTAGAAACAATATTCAGGAAATGTAGGGGGTGGGGGAGTCATCAAGGTTTACATAAAAAGGATGAGTTTAGATAATATTAACAAATTTGAGTTATATAATTGAAATTGCCAAAAATTAACTGATCGCAATACATTTCAGTTATTTCTTTGAAGATTGAACTTTATAATACGAACCCAACATATAAAACTACTTTTGATTTTAGCTCAATTAACAATTAGTGGGCCAAGTGCGGTAGCTGCTGCAAGTGGACATAGATTGTGTATATATACACTAGTTCTAAGTGTTGATACCCCATCCGTTACTTTCTCACCCCATTCAAACAAACACATCAAAAGGAAACGTCTCCTGCTATAACATTAACACCACTTTCCAAACACTTTGTAACTGGGGTAGACCCAAAACTTTTGGAAACCTCTATAAATAAATGAAGGCGCAATAGGTCTATACGTATTTAGTAGTGAGGCGGCAACGATTAACATGATCACATCGTTCAGACGCTGTTTCTCTCAGATAAACAATGGTAGCCGACTTTTAAATGACATTATCAAGAGAAATATAGCCTATACTCTACTGCAGAACGATGGGTAGGTAACAGTTGTCTTCAAAACAACATATTGTCCGAATAAGGTAATGATTAATGAATACTGAAAAGTACATAGAAATGTAAGTACATCTTGATGCACGCAATTTCATAAGGAAGAAAGATATTCCTATAACAAGTAACCATTAGTAAAGGTAGCTATGCCTGTTGTACGAAACGACTAACGTCAAAAAGAAATAAACGAAACGAGACCGCTCAGTAATAGCGAAGAATAATTATATATGTAGCTGTGTTTGTGTGAAGAATCTTACAACTCCGCGTGAGCAAGACTGAAAGAAAAGTACTATATAACAAGTATAATATGTTAATACGTATAATATAATAAGTAATGGTGGAGGTGTCGGTACTACCCCGTTCCGTTACTGCCGTTCATACTTGATAGTATAGGTAAGCCTAGAGCAGCACTGACATTGATATCGAGTGAGTATAATATAATAAGTAATGGTGGAGGTGTCGGTACTACCCCGTTCCGTTACTGCCGTTCATACTTGATAGTATAGGTACGCCTAGAGCAGTACTGACATTGATATCGGGTAAGTATAATATAATAAGTAATGGTGGAGGTGTCGGTACTACCCCGTTCCGTTACTGCCGTTCATACTTGATAGTATAGGTAAGCCTAGAGCAGTACTGACATTGATATCGAGTATATATAATATAATAAGTAATGGTGGAGGTGTCGGTACTACCCCGTTCCGTTACTGCCGTTCATACTTGATAGTATAGGTAAGCCTAGAGCAGCACTGACATTGATATCGAGTAAGTATAATATAATAAGTAATGGTGGAGGTGTCAGTACTACCCCGTTCCGTTACTGCCGTTCATACTTGATAGTATAGGTAAGCCTAGAGCAGCACTGACATTGATATCGAGTAAGTATAATATAATAAGTAATGGTGGAGGTGCCGGTACTACCCCGTTCCGTTACTGCCGTTCATACTTGATAGTATAGGTAAGCCTAGAGCAGCACTGACATTGATATCGAGTAAGTGTAGTATAATAAGTAATGGTGGAGGTGTCGGTACTACCCCGTTCCGTTACTGCCGTTCATACTTGATAGTATAGGTAAGCCTAGAGCAGCACTGACATTGATATCGAGTAAGTATAATATAATAAGTAATGGTGGAGGTGTCGGTACTACCCCGCTCCGTTACTGCCGTTCATACTTGATAGTATAGGTAAGCCTAGAGCAGCACTGACATTGATATCGAGTAAGTATAATATAATAAGTAATGGTGGAGGTGTCGGTACTACCCCGTTCCGTTACTGCCGTTCATACTTGATAGTATAGGTAAGCCTAGAGCAGCACTTACATTGATATCGAGTAAGTATAATATAATAAGTAATGGTGGAGGTGCCGGTACTACCCCGTTCCGTTACTGCCGTTCATACTTGATAGTATAGGTAAGCCTAGAGCAGCACTGACATTGATATCGAGTAAGTATAATATAATAAGTAATGGTGGAGGTGTCGGTACTACCCCGTTCCGTTACTGCCGTTCATACTTCATATAGTATAGGTAAGCCTAGAGCAGCACTAACATTGATATCGAGTAAGTATAATATAATAAGTAATGGTGGAGGTGTCGGTACTACCCCGTTCCGTTACTGCCGTTCATACTTGATAGTATAGGTAAGCCTAGAGCAGCACTGACATTGATATCGAGTAAGTATAATATAATAAGTAATGGTGGAGGTGTCGGTACTACCCCGTTCCGTTACTGCCGTTCATACTTGATAGTATAGGTAAGCCTAGAGCAGCACTGACATTGATACCGAGTAAGTATAATATAATAAGTAATGGTGGAGGTGTCGGTACTACCCCGTTCCGTTACTGCCGTTCATACTTGATAGTATAGGTAAGCCGAGCAGCACTAACATTGATATCGAGTAAGTATAATATAATAAGTAATGGTGGAGGTGTCGGTACTACCCCGTTCTGTTACTGCCGTTCATACTTGATAGTATAGGTAAGCCTAGAGCAGCACTGACATTGATATCGAGTAAGTATAATATAATAAGTAATGGTGGAGGTGTCGGTACTACCCCGTTCCGTTACTGACGTTCATACTTGATAGTATAGGTAGGCCTAGAGCAGCACTGACATTGATATCGAGAACGCGATTTGTTAACAACGAACATATTTAAATTGGTTGTCAGTGTTCTGGTTTACTGTCTCAGGTACTGCCAACGAATCTAGTCTATTCATTTACTTGATGTGATTCAACGTACATAGGCTACTCTACAGCTATATAGCCCATATAGGTCATATGACGTCAGGCAAAGCACTCACACATCGCCGTGGTCGTCATAACCACGGGGAATCCAGTCGGGTGGACGGCGTGAGGGGGTTGACGTGGGCATTCAGGTCGTAAAGAGAGTCGGCATGAATGAGAATGTGAAGAGAGACAGAGCCGACAAAGGAGGAAAAGTGGAGACGATCATAATGAATGACAAATATTCGGTGATTATGGACGAAAGCCTTCCTTTTACGGGCACCGAGGTCACCACGAGGAATCAACCTCGACTGGTATATAATCGAGACGATGAAGAATAACCATGGGATATTCAATAACGCCACTATGCTTCATATCTTATAAAAAGGCTGGAGGGGTCAGACCAAAGAGTATAGTTAGAAAAAACAGAGCCGAGATTTATTGTGAGCAGTCAAGAGATAGAAAAGGTTTATGATTTAATGGATGAATAACAAGAAAGAAGAGTGTAAACTTTAACGCTGCCAGCTTCATCTTAGATCATCATGCTCTAACGCCGGCGTAGCGCGTAAGGTGTAGACCAATCAGGCTTCGTTACACTAATGGGACTCCTCCCCTTTGACGCGACGAAAAACTTAGATTTTACTTCCAATTCCAACGCTGCGTTGCCTATCTATAAAATATAGCCAGTTTCAATTTGAGAATGCGGGCGTGCAGATTAGAACTGAACAAAACAACTGACACATTTGTCTCGAGATGGTGCGCAGAACATCACAAACGCGATCACGCCGCGCATAGAATGTGAACCCCAATACGCGACGTGAAAGCATCGCAAGGTAGCCCAGCATCATGCGCTCAACGGTCATCACATGCAGTCATGTTGCGTATACGATGTAATTGAAGCTTGTTCACAGTGGTTTGTTAACTTGATGACTCAGAACAGGCGCCACGCTTATCATATGGTGGGGGTGCCGGGTTGGCCGTATCAAACGAAACATTGAGTATAACACCAGATACTTGGTAACCTTCTTGCACATTAATACAAAGTTCCATTTTGAACAGCCAGCTAATGAGGAATGTACTGGCGAATGGTTGTTTAGAGATAGTATGGGGTAAATGCCGTATTTTAACCAGCTGCAGAAATAACAGACAATCTGCGTCTAGAATGATTCGATTTCGGTAAATAATAGATGGGGCGACGAGTTTGAGAAACTTCGTCTTCAAGACGCGGCCGTCTCGTCAGAAAATAGAGAAAATGAAAGCCTCTTGAATTATTACAGCGCTGATTGCAGACACGTTAAGTCAGTCTGACGATAATTATTACATGAGTAAAGGAAACGCAATACTGTCTAGTTGCGGCGTGGGCAGGCAACGCGCACATATGCACCGAGTGAAGGAGATCTACGTCAAGTAATTAAGTACCGTATAATTAATAGCTGTGAGCAATATCATTGCAATAACATAAAATGCAGAGAATCTCTAGTCACAACGCCCGCGAGTGAGACAAACAGTGTCAGCGCAACACCGCGAGCCACAAAGTTAGATAACCGCGCCTCTGTGGTTCTGCTTATCCTCTAATGTGATTGTCGCAGGGAGGGACAGATTGGCAACACTGTGCATGGAACAACTCCCGAGAGAAGATGGTGGAAGGATGGAGGAAACGAGGAATGTGTGTATGGAGGCCACTTCTTCGCAAGGTTTCTAATTTCTATGTCTGGTTATAGTGATGTACAAGCCCAGACAACATTTATGTCATAGATCATCGAATTCTTGTTAATTATATACAAACTATATTTATGCTTACTATTATTATTGCTATTTATGATTTCATTATTATTAATTGTTTGCATAGCCTAGTTCTATTTTTATTCTCCCTTGAAAATCAGTTTTTATAACTGAATAGGATAGACATTAATTAAACACATTTTTAGAGATGTCTTAAATCTATATGAACATACTTCAAATATGTAATTTAAGTCCTAGGTGGATTTGGAGCCGAAATATCACGGGGACCATTGCAACCACATTATGCAGATTGTAGTATTGAGGTAACGAATAATTTAAATTTATTTGCAAATAGGTTCACGTTGCGGTTATCTGTAAGGCCGAATAAACCGTGTATTGGGTTTCTACGGCGATTACACTTATTGTCACTTATAGGGAAGTCACGGCTGCGACTGAAGCGATGTTACTTCTTGTTACGCATTAATTTCCCCGGCTGAAAAATTCAAGTTTCGTTTAAGAACGAAGAGTGCAAAATTGAGGGGAAAGTAATTAAAATGCAAAACACTGAAATAATGGCAGAAAATAATCGACTTTCAAGAAGTTATCCGCCAACTTTGTGAGTGGATTAATCTTGCTCGGATGAAGACAGTGATACTTGATCGATTTCAGTTACAGAGAGTGCGGGCGGCGTTCTCGGAAGAAAGCAGCACGAACACTTTCACTCGAAATACATCTTTTATTGAGACAGACGGAGGTAGCTTTCCGTCTGAAATATTGCAAGGCGCTACATTTTCTGCAACTCCGAGAACCAATGTGATTCGTCTCTCCCAGCTTCACACAACGTCTGCACTTAGTAACAATCAATCCAATATATTCGAATATTCCTCAAGGAATAAATAATTATTTTCATCGGGACAAGCTTGCGTGTGATATAGATAAGCGGATATAAAAACTTCACCGCGTTGTTTGAATGAAAGCAAACTCATAAGATAGAGAAACGTACGAATAAAGACAATCTTAGTCAAGGGTGAAATAGCTCGACTGTTTGATATGTTACCAAAGGTACTAATAGTGTAATTACTAAATATGTATTAGTTACACCTTCATAAAATAGTACGGTAACACGCACTTTGTACAGCAGTCATGTGATGAATTGTATGTACAATATATCCGTTAGCTTGTGATAAATAAACACTATTCACTTATAAATGATTTGCAATTCACGGTACGAAGAAATAAAACACTATTTAAACAATGGTTGACTTGTACGCGAGTTCTTTCTAAATTAGTAACAACACTAACCTTTATACACACATTATAAACCACTTGGCGCAAGAGATAACACGTCACATGGAGATAACAGCGGCCAAGGGGTGGGTTGCGTTATCAGTTGAGGTCCACTCCACGGCTGACTGGCTTGGAATCAGTTCGGCCACATAGGCATCGAGGGTGCGATTGTTCTCCTTCCGGTTAGATGATCGCTACGAGCTTTTTGCAATCACAATGGAGGCGCAATCAATGAAAGAAAACCCACTTTTCGCTGCCGCCATAAAACATTTTCTAGAGGGAGGGTCTTATTTATGGGTTGTTTTCAACACAGATATCATATTTTAATGACTTGGCTCCTGTATAGTATAATAGACAGTACACACCCTCAGTCATTAGGCAAATCAGCTAACGACTACACCACATTTGGTTGAAATCTTTAACTGAGAACCAACCGCACATTCTATAATGTCACATTTTCTCTCATAGATTTCTTATATGTCAAGGAGTACATCGTAGGGATCGAAGACTAATTAGTGGGCGTTTTTATCTTCGTCCATTAATTAAATAGATGTGTATACTGTAGCCTTCTCACTCTCAGGTACATTTCTCAGGAACCTTCACCCTACAGATACTAAGATCTGAGCTGAGAGTGGTCGTCGTGCACGTTTGGAGCAGACCAGAGTGAAACTGAGAGAACGAAGCAAGATAATTCTCCAGCCAGACAGACACAAGGTCAACTACCCGACTGATACAAATAGGTTCGGTCACAAATGACATTCTATTAGGAGATACATGCCCGTAATGACAGGTTAAAGACCATTAAATGTTAATCCAGTCAATCAATACAGTTATTCTTCATAATTACATTGTGTACATCCGGAGCGTGATCGTCTATTACATGGGTTCTATTCACATGCTCGGATACTGTCATCAAACCCACACGAATAAACGTGACGCAAATGATCACGGAAATGTAACAAACGTTGAACCACGATACTGCAAGAGCGGTCCAAGTATTTGACGAGACTCCACCTGTCAGTCCGGTTTTACTTACTTGGACACCACACCCCTATTGACTGAACCGGCCAAGCTCTATTGCATGGCTATTGGCTACCACTCCCCGTACACCGAAAGAACGGAAATTGCAATTCAATGAACTTCCGCACTACCGGAAACTGATGTGCTTTCAAACTATTCAATACAGCACACTGAATATGTTGGACGTTATTGACTGCAATTGCTGTTATATGTGTACTTTGAATCCAACTGAAACATTCATTGAAATGCACAATAAACTGGTATGGTATAAAGAGAGCTAAAAATATAGCGAAGGTATTAAAAACTGGGCTTTAATAAAACCAAACGATTCAGCGGTATTTTTCATCAGCATTTCTGAATCTCGTCCGCCATTAAACAATGCAAATTCCATGTTTGAGTAAGCAAATCTGTGTATTTACTTTATTGGGGATTTTAATCAAAAACCAGAATGATGCGTCATCACATTGCATGGGTCTTGTTGATTGACATATGTAACCCCGTCGCTTTATTACGAGGGCCGGGCGCTGCGCCTGCGATAGGATGCACGGCTTATCCTGACACGCTTCTAGAGACAGACAGAAAGCCTGCCGGGATTAGTGACAACATAGCGGGATGACTCTTGCACGTCACTTAAATCCAACCCGAGCCAAGCAAGATACCTGGGTTCGAGTCTAGTTCAAAGAACACTAGTTTACTTGACGGAGCCACTTCCTAGACATCACCTAAGATGTGTGTGGGCAGCTACATACAACACAACGCGAGGTCAAACGAGTTCACCGCACAGTTTAACATAAAACAATTACATTAAACACAAAACAAAAGTGTGCCAATAAAATGAGAAGAGTGAACTGTATTTGTGTTATTGACTTGATCATTCATTATATCTACAACACGTCCGACATGTATCAAGTGCTTTTTTCTATTTCCCCCAGTTTGCAACACAAGAGAACAACTTTGAACTTTATTATTGGAACAAATTATATTTTATAATTTATAAATTAACTAAGCAACATTTCGCTGTAATCAATGGAGTTGTTAGTTAGTAAATAAAAGCAAATAAATAGCACTTTTCCAATTCTTCCATAGAAGCGTAGCTTGTCAAAGGCTTCACATTCGATTTATCTTTTGTACAGCAGCAAGGTGACGAGAATATCTACATTGCTGAGACATCCTATACACCTTTTCGTGAGATCTGTAGAACACAACGAATCCAACCACGTCCTATTCATTCAAGTTGAATGAATGATCGTTTTTTCTCCAAATGATGGGTCATTTGTTGAATGCCTGTCCGGCAGTAGAGGGATGGGTGCCGGGTGGGATGGGTATGAAGTGTACGGAAGTCCTTTTGCCACTGTAACAGCGGCATTGTGATCGATTGGCTCGTTTCACAACTATGGCACGCTTGTTCTGTATAGAGGTAACGTGCATGAAAACACCCAGTGATGTAAGGAAGTGGTTTACAATTTCCTCGCTTTGCTAGCCTGGGTCTTTAATTTGCGGATACAATAAAAGTGGTCTGCCACTCTTTCATTTTGCATTTGTTAGTAAATTGAAAGCGTTGTATACTAACCTCTTCAAAGAAGGCATTATATTTTATTCCAAATTCATACACACCCATTAGGTTGCCTTATAATTCTATCTGTGGCAGAGGGCTATTTGCTGCTTATTAGTGCATCTTAAACACAAGCTAGCTTCAACTGCATTTTAAATATCATTTCATTACACTTTGACCCATGGTTAAAAGATGACAAGACATTTTGAGAAAAACACATACTGTAAAGTGTAAAGAGCACACGCTAACTGCGCTGTGTGTATTACCTAAGAATAAGATGATATTTCATTTATTACACATATATTACTACAGGATGGAACGGAAAACAACTGTAAGCCTACACTCTAAAACCAGCTCGAGCGTAAACCTATACAGTTTAGTACTTTACCGGAAGTCATAATAACTGTATTTTATTGTACAACTGCTATATGACGTCAACGTTAACACTGATAAAACGTCACAGGGCATCGACTCTATGAAGTCATCCACTGCAGTATTTGACGTCCTGACTACATGTAAACTCTTTGGATGACACGTTCAGTCAGGATTATCATAGTCAAAATGAGCAAAGACCATATCCATATGACATTAGTATTGTATGCAATCGTAGATTCGAGCTTACGATTGGCGGCGCATGCGCAGTAGCTCAGTTGGGCCAGTCTACGATTGCAATCATTTTATAGACCGAGCTCTAAAATAAAATTGTAAATCGTAAATCTGAGTCACGTGAACCAATCAGGAACGAGAACGTTAAATACGTACTGAGCACTGTAACAACATAACCTCAAGTTAACAACTACATTAATGCAACTATAGGGTTAGTAACTAAAAAATGTATTAGTTTGTTTTTGATTAAGACTTGTCTTATGCGTTATTACTGTTATTGTATTTATTTTCTAGTTGCACGATTCTAGGATTTTCAGCTGGTCAAGTGTGATTGGAGAGTTGTAAATTGCAACTCCAATTGGCAACTCCAGACGATTCCAATTGTAGTAGGTGATAAGCTATGTGGTACATCTTGAGCTAATTGTGTCGATGTTGTAGATTTTACTCTATAATGCAATCACATTTCATTGAAACGATAGTTATTTCCACATCTTCAATAACAACATGATGTACTTTTCGTTTCACTTATGGCCTACACTAACTCCTGTCACAAAACTTCATTATATGAGATTTATCCGTGCAAATTGGCTTTATTTGTCTGCGAAAATTAAAAGTCTCCAGACTGAACGTCCATAAGGATAGCTCGAAAGCTACCGAGCCTCCAAAGAGGAAAATACAAAATGTATAAGTCCTAACTTCAGATATGTAACTATACTAACCCGCTATAAGCTAACGATTAGTAATTGAACAGCTACAACGTCCTTCCTGCTGGGCAACAGTACAGCTATGAAATATTTAATAGGAAACCATTTGTGTGCGAATAATACGCTCTAAATTGTGTCCCGGATAAATAGAGCATTAGCCCAGTTGTTTAATACGCGGTCCACGTCTTTGGGTCTGGCGGGGAGCTAAAATCAAATTGCTCTTTAAAAGCGCTGCCGTAGTCGTGACCGGGACCCTCCCCAGTAGTTGCAAAGCCATTGAACCGCGGCGTCCGTCCGCCCTCGAACAAACCCAACATCTGAGTTCAGATTTCACATTGAATCTCTTTCGGAGATGGGCCGACTATTCTTGTGAGGGTTTGATTGACCTGTCGAGAGGGGCCTTGAGCCACGCCGCGCACTTCCTTACATACGTGCTTCTCATCCGCAATGCTGGCGCGTCCGTCCACAGGCTGACCGAAACCAACCCTATACACTTTCTCGAGTTGAAACAAACAAATTAACTTACGTGCCACGGAACAAACACTCGATGTGTCATTAGTTTGGTGCAATTCGAACAACGAATATGCCGAATGACACGACGGAGTTTGAAACATGGATAGAATAATTATGTGCTGTGACATTTCGTTTTGGAAAATGTAATTTGCATAGTAAAAAAAACTTCCTAATATAAAATTGGTTAAGATCAAAACCATTTGCTTCTACTAGAACTCAATTCTTCACTGTCGGAGTTACTAAGATCCGGTTTTTCAATGATCCACTAGTTAAAATTGATGAACCCTGTCTAACGACTGGTTATCACACTAACTGCGGATTGAAAAATGATGTCAAAAGACTTTTCCATATTGCACAAGACTCAATTGAGGGGGTTGTGACATCACAGGCGGACAAACATTGTGTTGCTAGGCAACTCCATTGTTGTATCTTTCTTTGATTGGTGCATATTCAATGTTTGTCCGAAACAAAAAACAGCCACATGGCTATTTTTTAATGGAATCTTGTGCTATACTACAATGGTTGTGCTGACACAGCTGTCAACAGCCGTAACACAAATACTACATGATGATATCTTTTTACCTTTAGTTAAGGAGATAAGTGTCAAATGGAAGGTAATGCATGGTCCGTCTTGTATCTCGTATGAATGGAAACACATGGACTAACGTCTCAACCTAGCAGTGAAGTCAAGGTTCACTGCTTTCTTCACTCTTCAATGAAGTAACGTATGACGCAATCAACGCAAGCTGCACAACGCAACACACCCTTCTTACTTCAAGGCTCTGTCCCTGTACACAGCCATCTTTCACGTGACGGCTCTTTTACTTTCTGTGTTTGCCGCGCTCCGCCGTGCATGAAGCGCGCCAAGCGCTGACCAAGCTGCAACAGTCGTTTTGTTGTGAAATTATCTTTGTTGTCGTCGGCAATTATTGTCCGGTTTACCTGTGTGCCACGTGGCATGGGTGGGGCTCGCGGTTTTGCTGCATCTGCCGTTTGGAAATGTTTTGCTCGCAGTTTATTATGAGCCGTATAGAAAGCCGTCACAGCCGTATTAATTTGTATTTACAAAAGCAGACACTTCCACCGCTCTTCCAAGCGGGAGGGGTGTATAATTTTTAACTCATACAAAGACGGCAATTTCGCAAGAGAGCGACGGTTCATAAAGGTGAATTCACGACCTTGCGTGGCCGTGCATGCAGCGCGGTGCAGCGGCTGGTAGACCAATCAGAAACGACTTGCATGCAGTGCAGTGCAGCGCTGCCGAAGTTGGTCGACATTCAACTTTTGCAGCACTGCACGCAAGTCATACCTCCATAGATCGTATATATTCTGATGGCTCACACTGGCTGTGACATTTTTCGTCTGCATGGTACGCCTACTCTGGACCCCTATTCGGTAACTTTCCCATTTCTGCCTGAAATGAAAGCAGCCGAAACGAATGCAGGCAGAAATTATTTGCCCGTTTCAGCCGTCGCCAAAGATGAACAAAATAGCGATTCTATAACAGCGCCTGAAATGTGTATGTACGCTTTGGGAGAACATCACAAGGCGACTGAGCCACCGAGGCTTTAAGCCAATCAGAAACAGACAATATCACGATTTAGATGGCCGTGATCACTGCAACCAAACTGCAACACGGCTCAAATCAAAACAAACATAACCCTACACACAGTTACATGAACGCGTCTTTTACAACACAAAAAGCAACCTAGAATGCTATATTTCTCTATTCTAGGAATTTCTCTATGTTCTAGAAAGCCTACAAGGTAATGCCTAGGCCTACGCCAATATCTTATTATTTCTTAACACTGAATTTATATGTATCGGCCTAGTAATACGGCAGTCCTAGTGATACAATAGGCCTAGGCAGTGAAACCGCATCTGTGCCGGCCGGGTCGTGAACACATAGAACTTCCCACGCACTACTGCAGCAGCACGGACGGCGCTGCATGCACGGCCACGCAAGGTCGTGAATTCACCTTAAAGGCTGGGCTATGAAATGTTGCAAGAAAGTTTAGAATATTGCGATCTTAGTGCATAACAATCAGAGCAGGCAAGATATTGTCGGATATTAAAATACAAACGCAACATAAGGTTGGAGCAAGAGTAACGATTACGAAAAATAGAAGGTAACGGGAAAAGTTCGAACAAATAAAAACCGGGTTTGTTGGAATTTATATAAATTTATGGATTAAAAAGTTATGGCTATTTTGAGAAAAATGTATTGAATGTTAACCTTGTAACTAAAAAAGGAAATGCAGAGGTGATAATATGTCAACTATACGTACGTATCGAATTGGAACGTTAGAGCATTATGTTACACACAACCCGTATTCGGATACTATATACATTCACGCTATTTTTGTTTTCAGATTGCATTTTAAGGTAATAGTTTGGCTGCACCAGAGAAAACGGCCTCCGCTCGAGAACTTTTCAATACTTGGTTTTAAGCTATACAAGTCTTTTAGTTGTCCAATAATAAATCGTTCTGTTTCATGGGAGTGACCATTATATAGTAATGTATTCAGACCATCTGTTAGGCTATTCGCTTATAAGTGGAACTCATTTCTCAAACTACCTTCGAGGCAACAGATAACTCAGACGTTATATTTATCAGTCTCAACTCAGACTCAACTCAGACGTTATATTTATAAAACATTTATTTTCTTAAAATAAGTTTCTTGAGATTAGAAGAGTTTGTATAAGAAACGGTTGGTTTTATTTTTGATTTTCGTTATAAATGGTATTTCCCTGAGGCGACATACATCAAAATAAAAAGACGAGAACTCTTCAACAAGCTCCGTTGCACTGGTATGCAAGGCCTACAGAACCCTAAAGCGTAGCCTAAAGCGCAATGCCCAAAACTAGTGGCAGTTGAAATAGACGAACAAAATAACATGTAGGCATAGCACTATAGACCATGCCAATTATTAAACAACAAATTCAAAACAATTTCGAATCTACCATTTATTAAGATAAACCAAATAAGATATCGTAAGATAAGCGAACAAGTAATCAAATAGAAATAGTAAGTGTGCATCTTTATGCGTGGTGGAGGTGCCGGGTAGACGAAAGAAACAAGTATCTTGTTGGCACCACATGGCCTGAAGTGTTGAGATAATACAAAAAATTATTATAAGCGTTAAACAATATACCCTAACTAGTGTTAATACTGACCCCGCCACATAATACTATATGCGAAGTCATGACGATGAAGTAAGAAGTTGTGTCAATCAATTCTACCGCAAGTATTGGAGGTTGTACTTTTTGTATTGTAGGGATTAATCAACACGTATACTAAATGGGTTTTCTACTGTCAATGGCAACAACTGTGATGTATGTCTATAATACATGGGGAAGAATTACGCTTGTTAGCATTTATTGTGCTCATGCATGAGATCGTTATTTAATCACACATTTTAGGCATTATTTGTGTTCAAATAGTACTAGTAGTATATTTACATATAACGGACACATGTTATTGGTCAATAACATAAATACAAATAAATATTTATGGCCTCTAAGAGAGCTACCCCTAGTATTGTATGGCTGTATTCCTCAACGAGTAGATATACAAAGCTCTACACAATATTTGTTTTTGCCGCGTGTGCGGCTTCCCGGTGCGTAATACATGAAGTAGATTGTTGTCAGTCGAATCTTAAAACCATCACCCGTGTAATACTCTACGGAAACATTCAAGAAAATGATGATATATGTAAATACGCGTGCATACATGTAATGATGTATTAAGACACGGCAGTCGGAAACTGAACTACTCATCCCTGCAGACTGGAGAGCGCGCGTGCCATTGTGAATGCTAACGAGATTGACAGGTACGAAGGAAACTCCTAGTGTTGACACAATTATGCGAGCCTATCACATGCCTTTGTTCAACTCAACTTTGTGAAGTGGAGCCCTCTCGTATATACGAAAGACGCGATAATCTAATTCGAGGCCTAAAAGGTTGAGGCAAATACAGGCGCACGAATCCATTAGCGGGGCCGGGGGGATGTGATTCCCGCGATGAAATGGAAATGGGCCTCCTATAATTTCATTCACACCGTAAGGAAGCGCTTACGAAGAAACCTACAACAACGCTCGCAGCCGAACGAGCGAGCTAAGCCTTTCATTCTACTTAATGTGGACGTGTTTAGAAAGTTTACAAGAAAATAAATGGGTATGCCAATTGGCAATTTTGTATGAAAACTTGTAAGGAACAAATTGAAGAATAACTCGTTTTGTCTATATAGAAAACATGATAATTGGAATTTATTCACGTTAATCCATCTACAATTTCAAAAACTTTATTGTATACGGTTCTAAAAACAACATAAACAATCTAAAGCATAAGAGAGTAATTTTACAAATATATTCAAACACACACTTATTCCACGGCATTGGCCACGATCCCGCGAGTATTTGGAAGACCGTTGTGTTCATGTTGCGTAATATACTTGTCCTTAATAAAATACTTACTGTCATTAAACACACGGCCACTATAAACAGCATTGTTCAGTGTACACATTTCGAGTAGTAAGTCCTTCCCGCACTTCAATCGTTGGCTGCAGACTGCTGGACAAACAATACTGATTTAGCACCTATAAAATTAGCCAGTGTGCGATCCAGCGGCCGCTATTTCCACTGCCCTCGACTCCATATCCCCAGGGAGCGATAGAACAAGATACGATTGCTTGCACATGAGTGGGCCGCGTTAGCAGTTTTTAACGCGGGGCGTAGGGTTTAAATTGTCTACCATGTTAACGAGACTTTGAGTAAAGACACGGCGGCTTCAACTCGTGAGAGCACAGGAATAGATATTGCTTGGAGGTGTGTTGGCCCCTCGGGATTACTACCGAAAAACATTTCAGATTATCTTCGGAAGGCGGGCGAGGGTTTCGAACAAAACGCAAATTGAAATTTCCAAAGGGTTTTCTGTGTCCAGTGGCGAAGGTCAAACATGACACACCACATCTGCAAGGGAGGGTTTGATAATGCTCGATCTAGTGAAGGTCGTACAGTAAAGAACATCAGGCATGTCAACACAAACTGCTATCACAGCACAAGATAGCGGGCAGCCTCGCGCGGCAGAATTATTCACACAAAATACATTTCTTACACAATCCACCCCCTGATTGGTGAGTGATTTGCTTTCACTTTTGTATTTCAGACCGTTCAATAAAATGATGGGTTTGTCAGCTAAAACCACGGCAAGAAAACTAGTATTAACAAAACGATTAGCGTGTCAACTGTGTCATTATTTTATCTACCGCACTCCAATAATTACGGTAACAGTGTTATACGCGTTATCCTTATTTTTAACTACAGCCACGTATCAGTAATACATAATAAATTCGTCTCGAAATGTTTCAGAAAACCCCTCCGCGCATGTGCATCATCAAAGTACCACCTTCGAGGCTCAAATTCGGTGCTGGTTTATTGACTTGCGTCGGAAGTTTAGGTCTTATTTTACTTACAGCTCAAAGACATAGAACGACACAAAGATACCTCCAACTCGAAGCAGTTACCACTCTCACTGATCTTGAAGCTTAATTTTGACAATATGTAATAATTTGCCAAGCGAAGTGAACCAGGTTACGAATACTACCCGAGTGATGTTTTTGCTCTTGTACAGAGAGAGCTGCTCAGATCCCTTTGAATAAGCCGTTATGAATAACAAAACAAACATAAAATACATCCACGAGTGTAGATTGTACCTTTGTAGTGTTTTGTAAGTGCAGATAGATGTTTTTATCGTGTTGAAAGCCCCTTGCGTGGAGCGGGGGAGAGATCTGAGGGAGTCTGTGCGAGCATCAACAGCCAGCAGCGCTCGGTTCCAACAGCTTACACGAAGACGTCTTATAACGACGCTTACAGCTTAGTGGTAATGTTGAAAATAGAACGAGTTCCAATCTAAATATAACGACGAAACAAGTAGTCAAAAAACCGCCACGTGCTCGAGTCATCCAACAGTTGTTGCGATGTCGATGGTTCATTGTTTGAAAGAACGATCGACGTTGGTCAACTCAATCAAAGATGAACTTACAAATGACTCTTAACGGCACTTTGCAAACGTTTGAGTTTCTGCACCGGCACAAGCGAAAACATTATTGCGCCAAAGCTTTCGCTTTAAAAGAAACCTTTTTTTTGTGGGATAGTTTCGATTGTTTAGAGACATGGAAATCATTTCTTGACGGTGGCTGGGAAGGAAGCCGAGAAATAGATCGACTTCGACTGAGCGTATTGGAGTGATTCTTAGGCATGGGTTTGTCTCTGATATAGTAAGAAGCCGAGAAGTAGATCGATTGGAGTGATTCTAAGAAAGGGGTATGTCTCTGGTATAGTAAGCAGCCGAGAAGTAGATCGATTGGAGCGATTCTAAGAAAGGGGCATGTCTCTGGTCTGGCATAGTAATATCAGCTGAACGCCCCAGAGGAGAAAGGGAAAGGGAATGTTTGCCTGTTTGGTACTCACTCGCTAAGTATTTTACCAGTAGAAAAGTAGAAAAGATGTTGAAATCATGCAGCACAACACTTGACGGTGTGAATAAAACAAGATTGAAATACTAAATACGGGCGGTCGTCTCTAACAAAACCAAAAACACATGCCCGGGGTTAAAAGCCCATTTACGCAACTATAACCACCAAGGTATGAAATCTGTATGAGATGAGTTAGTGAGTCAAGTATGATAAAGTAATTGTGTTATGCAACCTGTCGCCAAGTCTTAAGCTGCGTACACACGGCGGATTTTGGCCTCACGACGATCCGAAGACCGCCTTGAGATCATCCGATCCGTTCGAAATCATGCGTACACACGTAAGATCGTCATCGCAAGGATGTCGGATGGATATTTCTACACCAGTCGTCGTGTTGTCACGGGTTATTAGTGGAGGGGGTTGAGGGAGGCTCAGTCTGCGCATGCGCGATCGCTGGTCGGACGCTGATCGCATGGAGAAATACTGACCAGGCAGAGATTGGAACGGATCGTCGTACGATCGCCTCAAGACCGCCACTGTCTGTACACACGAGAGATTTCCATCCAATTTTCATCCGATCAGTCCATCCGTCCGACCGCCTTGAGATCGTCGTGAGGCCAAAATCCGCCGTGTGTACGCAGCTTTATGAATGAGTGACGACGTCTCTAGAGTCTAGACTAGTGAAAATGAGCTTTGATTCCTGCCGTTACACAATACACGAGCTTATAATGCGGATATTTCCACGCTGGGCTTGCCTTGCCTGAGATAACACATCGGAGCGGCCGGAAGATCCGGACTCGGCTCGGGGTCTTGGAATAAAATGCATGGAACCTACGAAACCCCAACTGAATTCTTTACCATTATATACATTATGCAAACGGAAAACTAGAAACTTATACTTCCACCTTATCCTTATTTAGTGTGGCATTACGTTCCTATGCGTGTCTAGTATATCCATTTTGGGATACATCTATATAGCATATAGAGTTGCTGCTGAAATATTGATACGCTTGGGTGCGCGTATACAAACGAGCAACAAATCTGATATTTACACAGTACTATACAAACGAGCAACAAATCTGATATTATCATTGTTTTATGACAGTAATATTATTTACTTGTTGAGTACCCAAAGGCGTAAATCAAACACGCAACACATTTCTGTGTGCGGTGGAGTGCATAATAATAGTCGTATTATTTTTATTACGAATCAATGACTATTTTATCACTAATCAACCGCAGACAACCAACGAATCACTTGCAACTCATAGAAAAGGCCAAACGTTAGCACGTACCACATACTCTTAATCTGAGTGGTTGCGGGTTCGCATCTTACCCCCGTGTTTTCCTCTATCGTGAAGCAAATGCTGCATTGGCCCGATGAAGCATTAAAAACATCGCTCCTAGTGGCAACATATCCAATCTGGTAAGCACCTTTACAGCTCCATTTCATAAATGCACGCTCTGTAATTTGAATGTAAGCTACCTTATTTGTAGCTGAAAGTGTGTGTAGCCTACCGTGTGGCAAGTGTTCATGGAACAACCTGAGTTTGTTTTCTTAATAATTTCCTGTTGACCGCAGTTGAATATTTGTTTTATGCGAATTCAGTAGATATCATGTAGGAAAGTAAAGTATTTTTGTAAAACGTTTCGAGACCAACTGTGTTCACAAATCTATTTGTCGTGGATGTCCACCACGTCACAGTGATGGTTGTGAATATTTAAAGTGGCAATATCCCTACTGTTAGATGCACAGCTAGAGGGTTGAGAAGATGTCTGAATGAATCTGGTGGGGTGTCATATTTTCTAACACCACGAGACGCGGATGAATACGTCCTTCGTTGCTGACGGATATTTGCTTTCTTACAGGACCTGCACTTTTATTTCATGTTGTTTCATCTGCGAGGGCATTATTCAGATCATAGTGAATAATATATTATGTAAAATCACATTTAAAAATTACTGTGTTATTATTCAACAATGTGCACACATACATCGGTTAAAACTGAATTTTTCAGATACATATTTATAAGTCAAATGGAACAATCATTTCAGGTTATCAAAAAAATATAAAACGTAATGACAGTAAACAATAAAATTAAAAGACAAGTAGTTGAAGGAGCGCAGTCTTCATAACAACTTCATTTACAACATCAAGATTATCTTCGACTACCTGGTATTGCACGCAGTAATAATAAGCAGGAAAGTAACTGTGTACATTCAAATACCTGTTTTATGGGAAAAGCTCCTAAAACATAATACCTAAAACGGAGTAATTTTTTAAACCACTTTCTCAGCTTCATTCTCTTTTTTAGGCTTACGTTTCAAATATGAAACCAAACCACCTATATGCTAATCAACACAGACGGGTTTAGCGGGTATTACACATGTGAACGTATTCAAGACTATAGAAGAGATGCTCTTTAAAATGTAAATATTTGTAAACGAAATTTGTTTCAACGATATAAAGCGACATTTAAAATAAAAATCTAACTTTTCAATTTGACTTGCTCCATAACTCCTGTAATGTCTAGTCTAGTGAACGACCGGGGTTACAACATCCTAGACAGGGGCTCCATCAGCATTCAACCAGTGCACGTATAGCAACACGAGATTGCCCGCGTTCGAGTCGATTTCCCATACGGAAGGAAATAAGCTGTAATGTGGTCGTGTTTTGTTTGCTGGCAGTCTGGCGCAGAACATACAACACACGGGCTCTGATGGCTGTGCTGCACCGATTAGTTAGACTGATTGAGGTGTGTTCTTTCTCCTCTCGCGCGATAGCCATAACGATTTATTGTTCCTCAATAAGTTACTGTGGGTAGGAATTAACACAAAACCATGGCCACGAGAAAGGATAAAAACTACTCGCCCTAAAATCTTTGGTAAGACATCCATATATATATTATACACGACATCTCCAAACACTCCCACACCTCAAATATTAACAATTCCTTTCTGCAATCAATCTTAATTATGGTCAAAAACATCTACTTTCTACTATTGCACGGCAATGCTGTAGTAGATGTACCAGTGTCAAATCAAGTACAAGTTTAAACATGCCAGAAATCGTCCAGATTTTCATCAAATAGCCGTTTCTTAGAAATGAAAGCCCAATACAACTAAATTAGTAATGCTAGACTTGATCGTTGCTGTTTTAGAGTACAGAAAGCTGCATATATGGTTCTTATCTATCTCGAGTTATTTAAAATAGAGATGATGTACGTCGCATAAGCCAAACTGATGCAATGGCCGAGGCAAGAACAGATGTAAATCAGTTTTTATAACTGAATAGGATAGACATTAAATAAATAAATAAATAAATAAAGTACGTGCTCAGATATATGGAACACGGATTGTATTTACTTATACGCTCTGCTTCAGGGGTGTCTAAACATGGAACCCTGAAGCAATTCTCTCCTGAGAATCAAAAGCCACATTAGAGATAATTTATAATTTATATTATTTTAATTTTAATTAAGTGTTCTGAACAGGTACGGTTACGCTCAGTAGATGACTATCGACTTGCGAATAAATGGAGAAGAAATCATAGCAAACATTAAATAAAGTTACAATTGTCTCATTATCATCCCATCGTTTTCATTTGACTCGATCCTTTTCAATTATTACCACATATAATATTATATAATATTTACCTTCAGTATAACACATTTGAATAGAATGATTATGAAACTGGTGTTTATTTACTTTCAATATAAAGAACTCGTCGCAATAAAAGAAAACACGTTAGTGGGTGATTATAAAAGAAACGTATAATCTGAATAGCAATGTTGTAATAACTCGTGTATGTGAAGAAGATTGTAATACAGATGGCCGCTATGTGTATCACTTCAAAACAATATGAATCGATTACATACACAACTGTTGTTATTCATAGAGAGGGTGAGAAAGAGAAACAGGGAGAGAGACTGAATACTCGTCACAAAATTGCCGTTAATCACGAAAAGGCGGAATAATATGAAAATTCTACTTCGTATATTATAATGAAAGGGATTTTGGGATTATGAACAAAGACGAAATTTATTTTAATACCTACCCACCTGTGTGTGAATGCGAGCGAACTTTAAAGAGCTCCGAGCGGATATACAGGCATGCATTTCTCTGATATGAGCGGCCCGTTTGATTTTCCCCCGCACGTAACACTTCGTGCATGGATTGTTTCAACAGACGGGGGATTTTCTCCGCAGCAGTTAGGGCAGGAACTCAGTTCATGCACGCAGCGTACAAACTTCAAAGTTGTATTCGATCCACCGAGGGACACAAAGACCGTATAGGTATACATTTTGGTGAATTATCGAGGAGGCGCATCCACGCACCCGTGCGAAGGTAATACCTTTGGTAATACCGACTGACTATTTCATAGAGCAGACACGTTTAGCGCAAGCAGAATGGACACGAATAACGATTTCAATAGAAACGCGAAATTAATTTCACGAAAACAAAAACTTAAAACCATTATTGCAATTTTATATTCCGTACTTTACGATATGATGAAAATTGTACTTGTCACTGACATAAAACTCAATATTTTGTAGAGTCTATACCAAGTAATATAACCCAGCATACATACTTTAAACATTGAAGTATAAGGTTAAATTATCAATCACTCATATCCTGCATTTTTCGACACGTTGACTCAAGACATCTTGCTACATGTATCTCCGTGCTCTAAAAAAGAATAAATATAAATCCCATCCACCGACATTCCGTGGCATTCTGTGTGACCTTTCGCGAATACGATACCAAACGTGGGTTTCTTTCCATCCAGTAGGGGATTGCGTTTTAGGGTGTTCATCATAAAAGTGATAAAAAGTCTTGAATGTGGGAATGTTGGTACATTAGAGGCTGTTATGGCCAAAGCAGCTCAGCTACTCCGTATTCCACATTCCTTGTTATGAAACGGGGACAGAGCTGCGCGATAACAACTCCCACCAACTCTGAATATTCTCATCTTTTAAGTAGATAAAATTAGATTGCCTGCCAAGTAGAATCCAACCGACGCCATCTTGGCTGCTGCTTAATGCCATACAACAGACAAAACTCGACCCATTTGTATCGCAGCATGTAGTCTACACCTTA
This sequence comes from Isoperla grammatica, assembly GCA_945910005.1. Lineage (NCBI taxonomy): Eukaryota > Metazoa > Arthropoda > Insecta > Plecoptera > Perlodidae > Isoperla > Isoperla grammatica. The sequence continues at coordinate 65,726,948 of OX246737.1, forward strand.
TCTAGGCGCGCGAGAGCGCGCCGGGCCAAGCCATGTGCGAGCTCCACTACGCGACTCTTACTGCAAGCATCGAAATGCACTTAACACGATGTTGCCGACGCAAAACCATAATAGATGGAAACCTCAAATTTTCTTTAATCTGTGGGCTTTTACCCACGAGACTACCCATGTCAAATTTCATCCCGATCGGATATGTTGTGTATGAAAGGTATTAAGCCTTAAAGATCAATTAAAATTTAGTAAATCACCAACAACATGACCAAGTCCGCTTGATCTCCGACTAGCGGAGGCTCGCCAAACTCGCAAGTTAGGAGTTCGACGAGCCTCCGCTAGGCGGACACCAAGTTGACCTTAACAAAATGATAAAGCCAACACAACAAGGCAGGTGCATGTCAGTCAGCATTCCTTGGTATTCTTCGTTAGTGTAACGGTCATAGACCTGTAATCAGTAATAACCCGCGTTTGGTTTTTGACACTGAGTTGCTTGACTTGGATAAATGCCAAGATTAGACTTTTAAAAAAAACATTGATATACCAAACAAAAATGAAAAAAATGTGCAAGAAAAAAGGCCGAGCCCAAAACGGAGAAGATCGACCGTTACAAACCAAAGAGGGCTCACGTACAAAAAACGCCAATTTCGAAAGAGGCTCAACATTTAAAGGGGTGATATCTAAAATTGTGACCAAGCCCATTAATTTATTTCCACCGTATAAATGTAGCAATTAATGAAACAAACAAAAATACAGATGTTTACATAACTAAACACACTTTATTTATAATTAAAAGCTTGGCCGATGAATTTGTAATTTGTCTATGGGTCATCATATATTATTAATATAACGTACTAAAAAGCTATAATGGTAATAACTCATCAAGCAAATGAACTTTAAAATCAATTTAATATGTAATTCAAAAAACATTTCACGACTTGGAAAATAAAACTGAGAATGCAAATTCATTGGCCAAGCTCGAACTATAAATAGTGTGTTCATTTTGTTTTTCCCACCTCGGAATGTTTCAATATAAGTTATTTTAATTTTGTTATTGTTGTTAATATATTTATTCATCAATTATTAAGTGATGTAAACATTTATATGTTTGTTTATTTCATTAATTACTATATTTATATATTGAAAATAAAATAATTGGCTTGGCCACAATTTTAGATAGCACCCTTTTAAATGTTGAGCCTCTTTTGAAATTGGCGTTTTTTGTACGTGTGCCCTCTTTGGTTTCTAACGGTTCATCTTCTCCGTTTCGGGCTTGGCCTTTTTTTTTTTTACACATTTTATGCATTTTTGTTTGGTATAGATATAACCACAACGCAACAGACATACATGCGTTACTATCTGGCAGTGTAAAGTGTGCAGAACATGTCGTACGACTATCTAATATAATTCTGTCTAGATATATTGTCACGGTCTACAGACAATGTTTGGAACAAGATGCAAACTTATAACGTATGAATCGAATCGAACGATTTCAAAGATACATTAATTTGCCTGATTGAATTCAACCTAGGCCTTCAAGTGTCTCCGAAGAAGCCGATAGCAGCGTCTCCATGTTGGTCCTATCAACTGTCGCGCCCTAAAGAGTGAACATAACATTGAATCCAACCTAGGCCTTCAAGTGTCTCCGAAGAAGCCGATAGCAGCGTCTCCATTTTGGTCCTATCAACTGTCGCGCCCCTTGGTCGCGCCCTAAAGAGTGAACATAACCTAATAGATCGTGCCCACTCAATGAGTATCAGAGCCAAGAAATAAGTTATTTTCTCAGAAAGAGAACTGCTTTATCGACTCTGGTGCGTCCATATACACTCAAAAGAGCCCTTTCTCCGCCATTTAAAGACGCGATATATGATAGTTTACTTTGGTGGCATTTACATAAATACGTTGTTACACTTACTGTAGAACTAATTATTGTCTGCAGACTTAAAACATTCCAAAACTTTTCCCTTTCATTCCCCATCATTTCACACACAAAAAACTCAAAACTTTGATATTTATTAACTCCCTCAATCATCTATAACAATTTAAGACAGAGTATGGGCCTACACAGCACTTAACTACTACGAGCTACAACTACAAGTCGACTACATGATGATGATAATAACTACGGGGTCAGGCGCTCCGAGTGTATGGACCCGTCACACACAGGGAAACACCAGAAAACATAACAAAAGAAAAACAACAAACTAGAATTTTTCACACAGCACAATATGTATTTACATAAACTGATGAATAAACCCCAGCATCAATTTGTTTGCTAGGAATACAGGAGGGGGAAGGTAGGGTGACATGCCAACCACGCGGTCGCATACATCTCTAACAGGCCGGGTTTAAACTAGTTTAACTCGAGTTAAAGAAGATTGCTCAGATTCGAGTCAAAGTTCGAAAGCTTGATCCCGGATGAGTAATCGACTTGGAGGAACGGCAGAGGACTGATCGCCCACAATGACTCGTCAATCATGCACTTACGTGGCGTCACGTCACGTCTTTACGCCGCCATTGTTCCGCCGCATAATCCACCTCGACGCGCGTAGCTATAATCACATTGATTACAGCTTGTCTACGGTGTTTGATCTGGCTTACAGAGGTGTAAAGGAAATTAACACATCTAGGAATAATCTGGAGAACTTAATCCCATGCATAGAAGATGAGCTTATACATCAGCCACCCAGCAGAGTTAGCACAACTCGGAGACGCCCAAGTTCATAAGTTTTGTGAGAACTAAAGTCGAATAAATGTGGAAAAGTTTATAAAAGCATTAAGGTCACAGTCCAGTATAATTCCCGACTGTATCTTGGTCACGTTATAAATCATGGCGGATAAACATTGCATGAGTTCCGGTCTACAGCCCCCCATTAGCTTACATAATATGATAATAATAACGCCAACATTTGAGTACATGCACTAACATAAGAACGCTTAAAATACATGTACATCTAGAACAGACAGTACGACCCGACTGAGGGTCGCTCCTCCCTATTTATGTACATTGAGGCGTTTGTCGATGGTTTTCAGTTTTCTAAAATATACATTTAACAAACAAACGTTCACCTATGAAATTCAAATAAAAATTCTGACAGAAACAACATTATTACCGATACAGTTAATATTGCTACATTAATCCTCTTCACGTCGAGCTGTTTTGCAAGAAATAAATGCTGGTGTTAAAAGATTTGTATTGCATTTGAAGAGAGTTATCTCTAACGGTATTAATTGTTTTAATTCGTACGGTACGGCGAGTGCATTTGTACTTCATGGGGAATACGCAGCAAATGTACGTTAGCCGGTAGAACGTACCTCAAACGTGTTGCACAATATATACAATATAGGTTGTGCGAAGTATACACCAGATCTCTATGTTCAATACAATTACAAACCTCCTTCAAAACTTGAATTGGGTGGATGGCAAAGTCCGTCGATCTCCCCAAGTTTACCGATCGAACCTCTGCTAAAGGATTGACGGGTCTGCAGAGCAATACTACAATCTCAGTATTAAGAGACAATATTTCTAACCGTGTACCGATCGAAATGTTGTCTTTAGGAAAGGTTACATAGGCCACGTTGTGTTAGGTTGTACATGTCTAAACATGTCTCCACTGCGATTGTAAACGTTGTGATTGTCCAGAAATATCGACGACTACGATTGTGTACCAATGTTTGTAACCTGAGGTTTTATCATTGGCACAAACGTGTAAATAAAACGAGAAGTATTGTCAACATACGTTACGCATGCGGCATAGCGTTGTATGAATACCAGTTACTGATGCTGTTATTTGGGTGGCAAACACGTGATAACTGTACTCGACCAGTATATATAATGTGATAGTACGGACAACGTGTTAAGTTATTGCGTCCACATAACATTTTTACAACAAAAAGCACGGCAATTTATGTTAATTATTCCATTGAAGATTTTCGGGCTGCAACCCTGGACCAGAACGCCGTCTACTTTTGTCAAGAGCTCAGGGGAGATTGTGCGCATACATACATAACTTGCCTTTCTCCCTCATTCTATAAACTTAACTTAATCAGTAGCCTAGCAGTTGAACGTGGAAGGGCGCTGCTACAGTGAATGGAATTTGTGTAGCACACTGTCGAAATTATACGGGTTCTCCTGTAACTAGATCATTATTCGCGAATAGTACTTTTTATTTGGTTGTATGGCATGGAGCAATCGAAGTTTCGATTTTAGTATAGCTACATCCAAATTTGATATTGAACTAAAGTTCAATGTCATATTGCTGCATTATTGTTTGTTCGAGAACTAATTTCATGCAGTTCGCCCACATTATCAAGATTTGCGATCCTGTGTTCCAAATGAAAATATGAATTCCAGCAGTTTATTTCACAGTGTTGCATTTCTTAGCACATGGAATTGAATTTACCGTCCTGGTAAGTTTGCCGCAGAAAGTTAATGCGTTGGGGTTTCTGTCCCTACATCCCTAATTAAGGTTACTGCTAGCGATGCTTTAAATGATAAAATACGTTTTATGAATGTCATGCAGTTTGAGCTGGAAATACAATTAGCGTCAAAACATGTTTCTAAATTCAATAATATCACGATCTGAGCCACGCAAATTACTGCGTGCGGGTTGACATTGACGTATTTCGCCATTCACATGGTTTCATTTATAATAATTAGGGGGGATTGGGGGGGGGGGCGTACCGGTACACACGACGCTTTCGTTAGTAACAGGCGTGTGCGTGACTAGGCCTACTGGAATGTCTTGCACTCTGCGTGAGTGTGTTCTAGAAGGCTGTGCGATCGGCTGGGGGCGACGCTACAAGGGGGTGAAACACCGCGAAAATTTCTCTCGGAATTCCATCAACTCGCTGACACTTTTTAATTAAACTTGAAATTGCCTAATTTTCCGCAAACTGCTTTTAATACAAAAATTCTAGTCGTTCTCATGGCAGAAAATGAAGTGACAGAAGCGTCGAACACAGTTGCTATAGGAAACGAGGACAGTAGTAAACCACGTAGCCTCCCTAATGAACGCCACGCGTGCAGATACCGCTGATCCGTCAAAACGGATGACAGATGCGCATACTGATCAGTCAACTTACACCATAAACAACGATTCATGGAAATGTTAACTCAAACATAAAACAATCCAGTTTGAAATTCCGTCAACAACTCACGTTCCAATCCCCCTTCCAACCCATTTTAAAAAATCATAATATTCTATTGTGGGAGTAAATAATAAAAGCACATTTGTTTTATTCACTGTTCACACTTAATTTACGCGAGTCGTGGTACACATAACAAAACTGTCAACGATTCATTTCGGCAACATCTTCTGGACTCCACGTTGAAATTGAATTGTTTTAAAGAACACGATTGAATTGAGGTCTAATTGCCTTCTGAAACACTTCTCACGCAAATTACTGCAGCTGTTTACTTTGGTGTTTCGGTCTCGCGAACGAGCTTTATTAGCAACCATTCAAAGGAATGCTGGAAAATGAGCCAGTATGCGTAATTATACTTAATTATCATTTAATTTCGCTACATAACCTTATTTTTCATCAATTTACAAAGATTAACAAAAGCTACAGCGCAGTGGAATCAGCGCCCATACGCATTAGAAAAAGAAATACGGGAAGGAAGCCAGTCACAGCTGTACGAGTGCACGCTAGTCACAGAAAACCCCATCAACTGCAAATTAAGTACCTAAGTAAAACACTTTTGTGTGTAGCCCCCACCCAATCTCCTTCGGGCAATTAACCACTAACTGAAACTTCAACGAATATTCAGGGCGAAATAAAACAAAATAGAAAATGCTGTTTAGACGTGTTTCGTTAACTTGTTTTCCACATTTCCGTCACTCACAACACATCCTGTAAAAGCTTTCATTCAAAGCACTCGCCGATATTTCGACGTGGATAATTTGTTTGCCATCTCCTTAGATAAGTACATCGCTCAACGCTCAATTTAAAACTCGACATAAACAAGAACAATTTTATTTTAAAATTTTAATTAAATTTGAGAGGTTTGTACCCCGAGGTAAACCTCCCGTCTGAAATATTTCATGAAGCCACCACGTTTATAATGCAAGACGTGGCTTGTATCTCTCTGAGGAGGGGCAAAGTATGTGTGACGTCATTAGCAGAACTCTCAGTGCACTTCTCTGTCATCGTGACGTCATCCATGCACGCCGACTGCATGACTGCAAGGCGCGTTGGCAAGTGGAAACCAAGGCTGCATGTTTGGCCCTATGATCTTTATTTACCAAGATTTATTTATTAATGTGGTTCATGTTATAATCATGTCAAAGAAGCCAGTACACTCGTCGAGAAACCTCATAAATAGGAACTAGGTCACAATGGTGTTAAGTCGCGGAGTGTACGGTCACTCGTAGCACGTTGTTTATGGCATGGGACTAGATCAAGTCAAAGGTGTGTGTTGTGTAGGCAATCGAAGCTCGTCTTCCTTCTAGTAATCACATGATGGCGAGAATATTGCATCCTTGAGGTTTCGTTTACCGTTGCGGCCGGTTATCTATATAAGGCAATCGTGTAGGTGGAAGTGGAAGTACTCAGCCCTACAGCCCAAACAACTACTGGACAACTATAGAAAGTACTTAAATATAACTAAAAATATACAAACTTACTTGTCCAAATTTAAAACCCTGCTCGAACAACACAACCATTTCTTTGATGGCATCAAGGTCTTCTTGATCTCCGCCTAGCGGACGCTCGTCAGACTCCCACTCGACGAGCCTCCGCTAGGCGGAGATCAAGTAGACCTTGACTATAATGGCCTACCGATTCAGATGGCAGTGTTAACACAGCGAGGCTCTTAATGGGGAGGTCACCGGTTCGATACACGCTAACGGTTATCCTGACTAATGGTTTTATCCGAGGTGTTTTACCGTCATAAAACGTTTGCTGAGATTGAATCATACAAAATTATCATTTGGACATTCTTTTCAACTACCTATTCCAAATACCACAATAACTAGTTTCTATATTGTGTCTTTATATAATGACTATAGTTACTATCCTACGTCACCTGAAGAGGGGTATACGAAATTGTCCTTGGGCCGGTTTTTGATGGACAATTAAATTCACTAATTCTTTAAATATAACCAAATGAAGTGTACTACCACCACCACCACGACTACTACTACTACTACCGGTACTGTCAGATGGATTGGTGATAATTAACACTTTGTCCTATGGGCGTTGGAGGCACACTCATCGACCAACAGCGCAGATATCGAGCCAAACATTCTCGGTTCGTATCACAGACACGGTCAACGTGTTATTACAATTGGTAATTGCATCGCATCGTTTCTTTACTCCCGCATTCATTCCCCACGATTAGATGGAGTCGTCATTATGTCATTGAACAACAGCTTAAATGATGGACAATCTTATCGTATTACCTCCAGAATTTCCACAGACAGATTAACACGCGGCGATGCAACAAGATTGTCAACAATGTTTTGTTAAATTAAGTGAAATTAACATCGGATAAATGAAGTTTTCGGTTCGATTTCAATTCAACACAAGTGAATCCCCAGGGTCATAGGAGTGAAAGCACTACAAGCAGCTAAAACACGGGAGAAGGTGTTTGATTATATCATTTAACGATAATTACCTCTAGACTCTACTATTTAAGAATTAATATGATGCTATTGATACAATTACCAAGTAAACACATGAAGAATCTTCGTACATACTTGTACTAGAATTATTAAGCTACTAACACACACACATTCATTTAATAGCTGTGAGAGTGAGAGGGTAGTCGATACATATATCTTTATAACCTAAGAATACGTTACTTAATGGTTGTAAAATACTATTTCTTTATTCAGATTACTACAAGCTTATTATATCAAATGTATGAATACGTATAAAATAGTCAACTATTCAAGTTCAGACAGCATATTGCCTCACACACAATGTTGGGGCCCAAGTCCAAGGCGTGCGCATAGCTCTCTACAAATGAGCTATACCGGTATGGATTATTTTAAATTTTCCATTCATCCTCATGTGTCATACCTTTTTACGGATAAAATTAAAAAAAAAAAATAATCGACACAAAAAATCGGACAATCGTCATGTATAATAACTGAACCTAATTCTCGTCTTTTACACGCAAATAACTGAATGTTGCCGTCCATTCCAGTAATTTGCCGGTATCTGCAGCGGATGACATGCATTACGGTATTACAGCATGTTACGCCAGTAATAACAAATTCAACGTAAGGCCCAAGCAAAGGGAGGCCGCGTACACCTACAACTTACGATGAAATCGTAACGCGTGATAGCGGAGTGAAAGTTATACCTCTCTATATAAATAATATGACCATTCTTTCACCGTTCCACTAATTTAATGCACACCACTTCGTGACGTGTGCGATTATCAAGAGTGAAAGACGCGTAACAGTGAAGCAAGTGGGGCGCTACTGCAGAGACGAGACAAATGTCACCATTTATTTCGGGAATGCAGATAAAAGTTGCAGTCGCACAACAATTTGAATGAGAATTTACTTTTATGGTACATGCATGTACTGAATAATTTTTGTTTGGTGTAGTGTTAGTTAGTAGAACTTTAAATACTTGAGAAAACTTGCATCAGCGGCGGGAGCTCCTAAAAAAACCGCAAAAGTGTATTCTGTTGAAAATGCAAATTCTAGTTAAGAAAGGGAAAAATTACATTTTGTTTAGTCAGTATACTGAATTGTTCTGGAGGGCAGACTAGCGAGTTTAGGTATACATAGAGCTATATGCATTGAGCGGGGAGACTTGATCCACGTGTGTTGCCATCTTATTGAATGGAATTTGTTAGCAAGAGAAGGACAAACTTAGAAAGATGATTTCGTATATGTAGGATGAAGAGAGCCACCGCATCCATCCCACTGAAAATACGAGCATGTGAACTGGTTCCCCAATCCGTTATCAATCATTCATAATCTAAAAAATAACTTCGAATTTGTTATGGTTCGACGTCCATTCCGTGCTGGAGTTGTGAAGAATGAATCTTATGAAAGCGAAGGAAGCATACACTGAATGTTGCGTTTTTACATTCACTAGCGTGCAAGAAAAATGAGTGAAGGGTAATGAAGTTCGGGAAAGCCATTAGGCCTACTGCCGATATTTTTAGGTATATGCATTTGTTTATATTTTTGTAAAATATCATTTGTACTGGAGCACGCAAGAATCGTAATCCAAAAAAGTTTATTTTTATTTTTAAACATTATATAAGACAAAAAACGTTTATTGTTTACATTTGAACGTTGTATAAGACCCAGGCTTGTACACTCTGTCTTCACAAGTGCTTTGTCATGAATATTTCAAAAACATAAAATAACGTAATGAACAGCCTTAATCCCTCTCTCTGCCCCTTTCATTTATTTATTTACTTCTTTATTTATGTATTTATTTATTTATTTATTTAATGTCTATCCTATTCAGTTATAAAAACTGATTTACAAAGGAGAACCTTAAATAGAACTAGGCTATGCAAACGATTCATATTAATGAAATCATTAATAGCAATAAAAAAAAAAAAAAAAACTACTGCACTTTAATACAGCCGTGCTATAGAGAGCTCAACGACAACACTGCATACCGTGCCATGCCGTGCGAGGGACTCGAACCCACGCCCAACCATACGCTGAACGCTGGCGGCTGAACTACTCCACATCGGATGACTGATTTGATATGGAAATGTGCAGCCATTTTGAAACGTCAGTGGAGATGCCCGAGAGACACGTATCAATATTTTGTTTTGAAACAAGAATGAAAGCTCGACAATTTGTACTCGCTGATTTATGGGAACTAAGACACGATCAATTACCGGCACCAAGCAAGCACGTTCGTAAGAAGATAAATTACTGAGTGTGGAGTGTGGACTGAGTCTTGTACGTGAGGGGCTTTCCCCCCCCCCTTCAAGACTCTCACGGCTCTCAAGACTCAAGACGCTGCGTGGGAGACTTATCAAACAGTTGCACTAATGCTGTAATCAAACGCAGTTCGTTAGCTTACTTACCACGTTCGTTATGTAAAATGGAAAGGGTGATGAGAATGAGATAGCGGCGGGCCCACTCTCGTTTTATTCAGGATAACGTAATAACGCATGTAGAACGATCGTGGCTCTTGACATTGGCGCATTCATGGGGGATATGAGAAGGGGTATAGCCCCATTCATTATGTCTCCTTAAGGTTAGGATATCGCTAGCACTAGGGCCCGCTAGAGGGGTAAGGGAGAATGCAACATAGTTTGCCGTACATTGGAGTAAAGTACCCATATCTTCGGAACTAATAAGGCTATGAAGGTGATCGTGGACTTTTTAGAAAGCTTAAATCATCAGCTTCAATTGTATCTATAAATTGATTACTAATGTTTATAATTACATAATGTTAATGCTCTTTTAATTAACATCTGTAAAATTGAGTTCTAGATCGATATTTAGACCAAATATTAATCCAGCAACGAAATTCAAACGTTTTTGCATAAAACGCATAAATTGTGAGGTCTAACCGCAGGTATATTTTCAATTTTCAAACTCGACTTCAATGAAAAAAATAATTAATGAAACTTAATTAAATTACCTATTGTTTGTGAATATGATATGATATTAACAAAAGACCGACGGTTAGACCTTGCATTTGGTTCTAGAACTTGAATGCTTTTTAAATTTTTAAGATATCTTACACCGTTCTCAAACTATCAATTAAATTAGTTTTTAAAATTTTAAGAATTATTTGGTTCGACAAGGAGCGCTTAGAGTGGCAGTGTTTGGAACTCGGTAGTAAGTTGACCATTCATTCGCGGGAAGGACAAAATGCAACTTTGGAACAGATTGAAGCTTGTCACCTGTCACATACCTAATTACACTATAATTATGTGGTCGTACCGCATGGATAGTTCGATACTGAAATGCAGCTCAACGATGCTCGCCTGCACCTACGCTTACAATTATTTCGAAATTTCACTTGTGTTAATATCGGCCTAATCTACAAGATATCTACGATACACTTTGTAGTTTGTAAAGATTATCAATTTACACCATTTGTAGGGTGACCAGACGTCCCGGTTTTACCGGGATCGTCCCGTTTTTTTGCGGCCTGTCCCGGTGTCCCGAAAATAGTTCTCGGGACGCCAAAATGTCCCGGTTTTAAGAGTTCGTCCAATTAATTTGTATTCTCCATTTAAATTTTCATTAAAAGCCAATACTAGTTATAATTCAAAATAAATACTACAAAATACAAATCTCTCTGGGCTACCGGTCCATTTTGTTGCTGCAGTGACTTTACAATGACGCTTGGACTTGCCAAGGCTTGATCCAATAAGGGTGGGGGGCTGCCGGTTCGTGCGCGGCTAGCGCTCAGTAGTCGAGCAGCGAGCGGCTAGTAAGGATCAAGTGTCGTGTTTTTTATTGCAATTGCGCGTACTTATCTTTTCCTGGAACCTGATTCTTCTCTTGCGCCACACCCTCAAGGCAAAGGCCAGCCCCCAGCCCAACCCAACCTGTCTCAGATCTCACTACAGGCTATCTTGAGATAAAAATTGCCCAAAAAATTTTGCGCCTCCGGCGTAGCCCCAGACCCCTTGTGGTCCACACAAGTCCATACAAGTCAAGCCTCCATGTGTCCCGGTTTTTGCTTTTGTAATTATGGTCACCCTAACCATTTGAGACAGACTCTCAACCGCGTATCACCAGTAGGCCTACTGAGATGAGAATCCATGAATGTGTTTTGGGAAGCTGCATAAGCAACCAGACCTAATAATTTATGCGAGGACGAAAATTCGTTGTTTGTATGTCACATACTAATATTAAATATGGGTTAATTAGCAATATGTGATAAGATGGTTTCGTGATCACTTGTTATTGGTATGTTTATTGATTTTATTTATTTATTTATTTATTTATTTATTTATTTATTTATTTATTTATTTATTTATTTATTTATTTATTTATTTATTTATTTATTTATTTATTTATTTATTTATTTATTTATTTATTTATTTATTTATTTATTTATTTATTTATTTATTTATTTATTTATTTATTTATTTATTTATTTATTTATTTATTTATTTATTTATTTATTTATTTATTTATTTATTTATTTATTTATTTATTTATTTATTTATTTATTTATTTATTTATTTATTTATTTATTTATTTATTTATTTATTTATTTATTTATTTATTTATTTATTTATTTATTTATTTATTTATTTATTTATTTATTTATTTATTTATTTATTTATTTATTTATTTATTTATTTATTTATTTATTTATTTATTTATTTATTTATTTATTTATTTATTTATTTATTTATTTATTTATTTATTTATTTATTTATTTATTTATTTATTTATTTATTTATTTATTTATTTATTTATTTATTTATTTATTTATTTATTTATTTATTTATTTATTTATTTATTTATTTATTTATTTATTTATTTATTTATTTATTTATTTATTTATTTATTTATTTATTTATTTATTTATTTATTTATTTATTTATTTATTTATTTATTTATTTATTTATTTATTTATTTATTTATTTATTTATTTATTTATTTATTTATTTATTTATTTATTTATTTATTTATTTATTTATTTATTTATTTATTTATTTATTTATTTATTTATTTATTTATTTATTTATTTATTTATTTATTTATTTATTTATTTATTTATTTATTTATTTATTTATTTATTTATTTATTTATTTATTTATTTATTTATTTATTTATTTATTTATTTATTTATTTATTTATTTATTTATTTATTTATTAATTTATTTATTTATTTATTTATTTATTTATTACAACGCCAAATGACATTCACAAGTACAACGTTACATATAGCACAAAAGATATTGTATATAATAATAATAATAATAATAATAATAATAATAATAATAATAATAATAATAATAATAATAATAATAATAATAATAATACAAAAACCTTTTATAATTGGTAATTCACTCCTATGTACCTGTAATATTTGCATAATCCATTCAAGTTTGACGCAACAGCAGTGCGTAGATTCAACAAATGCACGTAATAATGTATGGCAGTAAATGCATGTTACCACTTTAAAAAATATCCTGACTGAAATCTCCGTAGGCTATCTATCGAATGTATATCCACTTATATTTGTATCAAATACTAATTTTTATTGTGATTTATGGGAACAAAATAATAGACGGGCTTGGTCTTATCAGGCTTGTGTATGTGTTACCCTCTCCACAACTCGAGTCCGCTGTTATCTTTCGTTCTGCACCTGCGTCGGATCATATTTCAGAACATATCTTATCACACTCGTAGGTCGACGGCTGACATCACAACACACCAGAAATGACCGCCAATACAATTTATCGACTGATGAATTAACAGAATATTCAAATTTATAGTGATTGTATGTGTTTATTTTCATTATTTTATGGATACCAAATTTCGAATCTCGATTCTATTGTAAAAACTGACCGAGCTACACTTGTTTAAAGACTAAAGACAACAAACTGGAAATCTGAATTGCTTTATACAATCTTAGATGATAAATAATAAAGGACCGTGTTCAAAGTTGCCGTTGAATTACTTCTAATTTACTGTACGATTGTAACAAGAGACTAATGAGTAATGAATGATATTTGCCCCGAACTAGAATGGAACCCGTGTACGCCAGCTTGGCGGTCTAAATATGATCTTACGATCTGAAATAATCGTGGGCCACAAGAACCATAAATGTGTAAATTGCTACGTTCAGCAATTAGATGAGCTCTTATGCCAGAGCATTGGTACGTTATGTCGGAGTACGCTGGTTCGATCCCAGTCGGGGAAAACTTATGACGATTGCTCCATATACATACAATTAAACAGTACACTGGTTTTGTAGCTAAATGAAGCTATATATTATATAACATGGGATTAGGTATAAAAAATACGCACTCTTCACTAGTGACAGCGTCGCCAACAGGTGTGCGTGTGGTTATCCATGGACCCAAGTACAATTGTGAAATGCAACTGACAATGATTCCCAATAATTCGTTACTTTCACATTTTTAGTTATTGAATACGGGTATGAAGTAGGCAACCTATAGACACAACGTAATAACACAACGCAAACAAATTAATATCTACAAGAAATCACTAAACACAAAAGAAACCACAGTAGGCTTATAAGTCTATAACATAAAAGCCATACGTACATAACCCGTCATACCCCCCCCCCCCCCCCCCGTCATGTACCCGTTGCTCTGTAATTTAGAACGCTACAACATTGGTCTAAGACAAATCTCAACTTTGTTTTGGTACGGATGTTCCTCGTAAGACACAGGACACTAGGAGCACAGCTAGGAGTGTTTTCAATTTTCATTGAGCTTCAAATCTACAAAAACACAGTCCAACTGAAGAGCATTTACCAGACCCACATTTGCGGGCGTTTCACCGCCAATGCAGGTGCACAGTTTAACAAAGCAACATTCTCAAATTTTTACTCTGTGGATATAAAAAAAAACAATTCCGTTCCGATAAAAAAACTCACAAAAATATGAATTAAAATATATTTTTAACCATAATTAGACCAAAGTTTGGCCAGTTATGGGGGAAATTAGAAACGAGATAGACGGATTTTTCCAAAGCTACAACCTAGCTAATAGTCTAACGAAGAGTACAGACCCAAGCATATTGCTTTATTAAAAAATAAAAAAACAGTACTTGATCAGAAAAAAACTATGTAATGATTTCAGTCAACAGAAAACAAAAACAAAACACTCGAAATGTTCAATGCGAGATGAAGGGAGACGAGGACAAAATCCCTGTTATCCGAGACCATGCAGTCGACCGACCACTTTGTAGCGATAAGATAACTGACACCGAGGGGGGGGGGGGGGACGCTTACGCTAGTCAAGAAAACTACTTTCTGTCGTGAAATGATAAAACAATTAAAATGCACATTCTAATTTAAAGAACACTTTTGTAATAACAATGCAATTTGAATGGAAGTTGTAGCGTAATTAGCAGTGCAGCTATAAATAAAATGCGTTCTTGCTTCATTGTGTGAATTGTCATATCAAGCTGAACACACTTTCCTGTTATCTGAGACCACGCAGTCGTCGGCCACTTTGGAGCGATAACCGACCCCAGCCTTCCGCCCGCATTCCTCTGTGCCCATGGACAGAAGACGTCTTCCATTCATAGACGTCTGATAAGTTGCCGGCATCCAAATTCAAACCCCGCGTAATTTTGACCAGTGGCGCCTAACTAGCGGATTTGCTTGGTACTAGACGTAGGTATCACCACACGTTAAAGCCCTCCTCCTTCCTTAAAACAGTTAGCATTATGAGATTACCCATTTACTATGAATTCAAATTAAAGACATTGAAGATTGAGTTACTAAAAGTTTAAAACCCTTTAAACGGGTTTGTCGGCTGACCATGATTAAACATTACAAATACTAAACACCAAGTTAGTAACACAAAAGAAAGCTGTAAGAAGTAATGATTAAAACGAAAATTGAAAAATAAACACGCATATAGACTAATAATAAGTCTAGCAAGGTTGTGAATTATGTGATATCAAATAGCACATCAATATCCGGGTACAAAATTAGGTTTAGGGCCGAGGACGAAATTTTTCTCCAAAACAAAAACAAATGTTGGGGTTAATTTTACTGAAATGCCCACAAAATGATCAAGTGTATTAACAGACAAACCATGTGTGATGTTTTTGACTTGCCAGTCATCACTTTGAGGGTAACTACCCTGGCTGGCGATGCCCTTTTACGGTGGCGTCGACAACTACTCGAAATATATTTTATTGGTAGGTTGAGTGATAGTCAAAAATAACGCCAAGGCAGCTGCTAGTGAAGGGTTGTGCCCCCACAATGTGGAGCCGCAAGATGTGCTTCGGAAGCAAATGCTTGGTGACCAAAACCACAGCTGTTCGCATCCACAACACGAGAGCGCTCCCGAGTCCCGCGGCGACCGACAGAACTAGCAGACTAATGAATTCAAACTGGTAAGTCAGTCAACCAAAAGCGGATTCGAAATTTAGATTATTGTTTATATTCTCTCTCTATATGTCAAACGACTGTATGGGCTATGGACGTACAATAACTCGAGGAACTGTTTCAACAACGTTATCAAAATTTCATTTATGGTTAGAGCATTGAGTTTGTTGGTGTTATAAAGTGCTTATTGGCTCATTGAGTCATTGTGTTGTTGCCTAATAGCTAGCTAGTCAAAAAATATACGAATTCCAGGTATAATAACTACGAAGCAACCTTTCGTATGCTTAGGTCTACATGATTCGTGGCCAACTAGCGAACCCGAATTTCTAATACCGATCGCTGGTTGGCCAGTGAGCTATGACCCCAACACTGGAAAGGTTGCACCGGTTGCATTATGTGTTGGAAAAACAAACTCGTTGAGTGCAACAAGTATTTATATGCAGGCTGCGTTTGTTTCTCTAACTGACGTAATCGCAACTCAGTCAGACAAAAAACAAAAACGCATTTGAAACGTCGATCAACAGTGAGTACGGGTAGCCAGTATAGGCACTTGGAAGGATCATAATGAAGTTTCGGCCTGTACTTTAGGCGCAAAGGAGTGAAGCACTTAGAAATGTCACATCAAATCTACATGGGGGACCCATGCTTTTCCGCGCATAATACGGTCAAAACGATATGTTTGGTGGGTGTGTTAACACAGACTGCACATATAATCGACGTTTTGATGAAAAAGGAAATGCTACGAACAAGACTGGGAGATGAAATGTTAATTTCATTAGCTAGTAAATAGGTCGTCGTTCAATGCCCTCTTGTCACCTAATTGAACAATGAAACAATGTAGACGGTAGACGGCACGCGCACACATCACGCGCACACGGCACGCGCACACACGGTAGACGGCACGCGCACACATCACGCGCACACATCACGCGCACACACGGTAGACGGCACGCGCACACATCACGCGCACACATCACGCGCACACACGGTAGACGGCACGCGCACACATCACGCGCACACACGGTAGACGGCACGCGCACACATCACGCGCACACATCACGCGCACACGGCACGCGCACACACGGTAGACGGCACGCGCACACATCACGCGCACACATCACGCGCACACACGGTAGACGGCACGCGCACACATCACGCGCACACATCACGCGCACATACGGTAGACGGGGCACGCGCACACATCACGCGCACACGGCACGCGCACACACGGTAGACGGGGCACGCGCACACATCACGCGCACACATCACTCGCCGCGTCAATAACACCGCCATGTATGGTTTGCTACACATTTTATCATAAACCTAACGTAATGCATATTATACACAGTTATATAGATACAGGGATATTGAGGCTACGTCTCATGTTTTGGCAACAAAGATAACCGAGATAATGAGTGGGTGATTCATGAAGATGAACAATGTACATAACATCCAAGGCCAATCCAGAACTCGAACTTGAAACGCTGAAACTAGGAAACTATGATTCATCAGACCACCCCTAATTGAGAAAATCGACGTCAACCGGCGTACTATACAAACTTAAACCTAACAATAAGGTAATCTTCGTAATAACAATACCAACGCCCACAGTACTTAATGAAAGGTAACACATAATTGTCACAATTCAAGCAATCACGTATCCGCAATCGGCAATTGTATCAGCGTTCTTTCAAGATAGCTATAGCTAAACAATGATTTTTGACAGGGAAACTGACAGGAGTCAATACAGAAGTTACCCCGTTCGGGAGAACTTCTTTATCTTTAGCTCTACTAGATACAAATAATAGTTACACGTGGTTCTGTTGCCGATTAGTCATGTAAAACGACGTATGTACGATCTACGGGTTATTTCGTCCCGTCGTGTCGCTGCAAGAGGTAATATTGTGTTTCGTGTGATGAAAGCTTCTACTTCTCTATGCTACTTATACTCTTCTTGAGAAAGCACAGTTGATAGTGGAACCAAGGAACGTACAAAATCACGCCAACAAAATAACGAAATATCCCACACAGTATCCCATATCAGTATCACCCATACGGGTCGTGAATGCCTCAAAACATAGTGATGCATTGTTTTTTACAATATATGCACAGGCAGGGATAATGAAATGTAGAGTTTTAACTGTAGTCCTTCAACTTTACAGCGTGCTTACATGCTGTGTAAAATAAGACACTTACTTAGTGTACTCGCAATTAGCGGTCGGCCACTCTTCATCTCTCGGATAACAGAACAAAAAATAAGAGTAATTGGAATCAATGACACTAACACTGGCTGGCTAGGGACCAACTGTCTTAGAAAAGGTTTCTTGGTTATTGAAGACTCTCCGTTCGTTTCTCAAGAAAAACCAAGAAGTGTTAGTAAGAGTTTGTACTTAGTAGAACGAAAAGGAAAACGACAACGCAAATATAAGACGGATGTCTACAGCGGTGTGGGAAGAGGGTTGGAGTGTGGAGGGGGGAAACTTCACAGCGTTATATTGGATATAAAACTTGATGTGCGTCGAACATGTGTATTGTCTATAATCGAAAACTGTTAGAGAAAACTGACGTATCGAGTCTACAATAGGCAAGAACCTGCGGTGAGTGAATGAAGGCAATGACGTCACCGTAGCCCAATGGCCGTGAAGATCTCGAGGTCTGGACGTGACGCGTTGAGGCGTGACGCGAGAGCAGAGTTCAAACCCAATGGCAGAGTCTATCAAGCCACCAATAAGAGACTACAAACAGTCAAGGATCTTGATGTGACTGCAATACATCGTGATGGGCGGTGGGAGATGCGTGGATGAAAGGTCTATGCTGGCAAGGATCGGCCACAGGCGATTGAACAGACCCGTCATTGTCTATATATACACTGAGGAATCATCATAGCGTAGTTATGGTAAACCAACTACGAAGTTTACCGAAACTCCGCTATTTTCTAGTCTTCCGGGACAATTACGCAGAAATTGTACAGTATGAAATAGAAATACAAAATAGAAATTTTGTCGTCAACCATTTCCATACCGTGCCTTGTTCACTGATTTGGCGGCCATCTATAACAAATAGGAAATCCAATTACTTTGCCCGTTTTAAAGGGTAAGTGCAGATGATCAATCAGTTTGGTTTGATGCATGTCTTAAAACTTGGTACCTGTAGCATCTCCTGGTTATTGGCCTGACTGAAAGTGTGCAGTCTTGTCTTGTTGTTTTCTTCGTTGGATTTTACCGTTTTAGGCTACTCATTTTTCACACATGATATGTATATCTTGCATTTTGGTCCCCTACTTCGTTATTTGTTTAGTTATTGTTTATTGCTTATAAAATTGATTTACAGAAGACAATAAAATGAATACAGCCGAGCCGTACAATATACAAGGGAAGCAATAATACAAACCCCAAACAGAACTAATATAAATGTAGCAATAACGAAAATCGTAAGACATCAAAACAAAACTACAATGGAACGAGAGAACATTAATAATAAGAAATGACTGAAAAGAGAGGCAAGTGCAAGTAAAAAAGAACAAAGTAAATAGTTAAATCTCCCAGTACCACTCAGTAAGGTCCTTTTAATCCTCATAGCTGAGTCTAGGTTAACATTGCTTCAATTGAAAATGAATATTTGATGGACGTTTACAAAATAAATATAGATCTAAGTGTTTCGATGCGCTTGAATGCATACACGGGGACAGCCCTACACGAATGCTAATAATAGGAAGTGGATAATAGATATAGATCTAAGTATTTCGATACGCTTGAATGCATACACGGGGACAGCCATACACGAATGCTAATAATAGGAAGTGGATAATAGATATAGATCTAAGTATTTCGATACGCTTGAATGCATACATGGGGACAGCCCTACACGAATGCTAATAATAGGAAGTGGATAATAAATATAGATCTAAGTATTTCGATACGCTTGAATGCATACACGGGGACAGCCCTACACGAATGCTAATAATAGGAAGTGGAAAATAAATATAGATCTAAGTATTTCGATACGCTTGAATGCATACACGGGGACAGCCCTACACGAATGCTAATAATAGGAAGTGGAAAATAAATATAGATCTAAGTATTTCGATACGCTTGAATGCATACACGGGGACAGCCCTACACGAATGCTAATAATAGGAAGTGGAAAATAAATATAGATCTAAGTATTTCGATACGCTTGAATGCATACACGGGGACAGCCCTACACGAATGCTAATAATAGGAAGTGGATAATAGATATAGATCTAAGTATTTCGATACGCTTGAATGCATACACGGGGACAGCCATACACGAATGCTAATAATAGGAAGTGGATAATAGATATAGATCTAAGTATTTCGATACGCTTGAATGCATACATGGGGACAGCCCTACACGAATGCTAATAATAGGAAGTGGATAATAAATATAGATCTAAGTATTTCGATACGCTTGAATGCATACACGGGGACAGCCCTACACGAATGCTAATAATAGGAAGTGGAAAATAAATATAGATCTAAGTATTTCGATACGCTTGAATGCATACACGGGGACAGCCCTACACGAATGCTAATAATAGGAAGTGGAAAATAAATATAGATCTAAGTATTTCGATACGCTTGAATGCATACACGGGGACAGCCCTACACGAATGCTAATAATAGGAAGTGGAAAATAAATATAGATCTAAGTATTTCGATACGCTTGAATGCATACACGGGGACAGCCCTACACGAATGCTAATAATAGGAAGTGGATAATAAATATAGATCTAAGTATTTCGATGCGCTTGAATGCATACACGGGGACAGCCCTACACGAATGCTAATAATAGGAGGTGGATAATAAATATAGATCAAGTATTTCGATGCGCTTGAATGCATACACGGGGACAGCCCTACACGAATGCTAATAATAGGAAGTGGATAATAAATATAGATCTAAGTGTTTCGATGCGCTTGAATGCATACACGGGGACAGCCCTACACGAATGCTAATAATAGGAAGTGGATAATAAATATAGATCTAAGTATTTCGATACGCTTGAATGCATACACGGGGACAGCCCTACACGAATGCTAATAATAGGAAGTGGATAATAAATAGATCTAAGTATTTCGATACGCTTGAATGCATACATGGGGACAGCCCTACACGAATGCTAATAATAGGAAGTGGATAATAAATAGATCTAAGTATTTCGATACGCTTGAATGCATACACGGGGACAGCCCTACACGAATGCTAATAATAGGAAGTGGATAATAAATATAGATCTAAGTATTTCGATACGCTTGAATGCATACATGGGGACAGCCCTACACGAATGCTAATAATAGGAAGTGGATAGTAAATATAGATCTGAGAATTTCGATACGCTTGAATGCATATATGGGGACAACCCTACACGAATGCTAATAATAGGAAGTGGATAATAAATATAGATCTAAGTATTTCGATACGCTTGAATGCATACATGGGGACAGCCCTACACGAATGCTAATAATAGGAAGTGGATAATAAACATAGGACAGGATAAAAGCTGTCACTGATGTGACACAGGAAACTTGTGTAATTAGTTCGTCTGAAGCCACTGCAAGATATGACACTATTATCTTATTAAAGCGAGCGGCTGATCTAATCACAGATACTTTCAATTAAATTCCAAAGATCAGAGGAAATTAGGTGGGTTGTACGAAATGGAGTAATTGACAGTCTTTTATATCGGCAATTGAATCAAACACGAAGTTAATTACTTTTCCCATAAATTGATCAGCTTTTCGCGGTACTACCCTACTAGTTATATTCATTCATTATTTTCATGTTTCCGCATGAATCACTAATAAAATTGGCCTCGCTAGAACATGAAAATTAGATTATTAGACTAGCTCAAGCCTTAACCTAGTTACGAAGAAACTAATTGTTTAGTAGCTAAAACGTACGGCGACAGACCGTTACGTACGGCACGGCAACGAAAACGAATACGCAATATTTTCACGCACCGGAAGAGCTCGTTCACGGCCCGCGCACATTGGGATAAATTAGAGAATTTGGCAAGTCATTAGGCGATGTCGATTGAACACTAAGTAAGGAGGTAATGATGACAACATCATGCGGCATGACGTCACATCGTAATGCGTTACGTACTAATAAGGAATACTGAAGCTTTTGAGTGGAATTACAGCTGCATTGTGCATAGTTGCTTTTACTGAAGGAGAAACAAATTCATATACAAAAAGTACAATATGGCGATTTTTTATTATGTTATCCATAAAATGTATTCACAGTATTTTGTTTTATTGATGTGGTAACTTTATTTTAATGTAAAAATTTAGGAGCGTTTATCTACGCAACTTTCGAGGTATGAATGTTTACGGAGGACAAAGCAGAACATCTTGAGCAGCTTCGTCGGATGATATCGTGCATTAATACAACTAGAGGACTCGCACAGTGAAACCTGAATTAAGGCCATATTGAACGTCGACAAATGAATCACTACTTGTGACTCGCAAACATGCATGTTTTTGTTCAGAATATAATATACTTCGCGGCGTTCATTGTTTAAGAACAGCGACGTTCCCTCGTTCCCTACGCTGTGTATCCACACAATTTTCAGTTATTTATGAATTACGACTGCACAAATGTAGGAACTCGTGCAGATCTGAACTTCTTTTCTATTTATTTATGAAGGTACAGCTGAGACTCGCATCAACGTTGTCTTGTTTCTTGACACACATACGATATTGCCCGTTAGACCTTCTTCCGTTCTTCGTCAGACGCTCACGAGTCTGATAGCGGATGAAACTGAGCAGCAGTAATTGTGTACTCGTGCTAATAGCAGCATGGTCTATACATTAAACATGGCAGCACCATCAGGGGAGTACTCGGCGTCCAGCTACGCCTCGCTGCGACGCATCAATGTTGCATGTGACAAGTGTACTTGACGCTTTAGCCTTGCCAAAACTACCGGAAGTGACGTTATTGTTATACGTTCATGTCCGGAAGAAAAAACATTTGGTTCTTGTTTACTCGACTTGCATAATACAAAGTGGCTTCCTCAAACCCGGAAGAATTGTAAAATAATAAGTAGGCCTAATGTCAAATTGGAAGTGTATGTTTCTGAATCTAAACAACAAATCGTTACAGTCATTTTAGGCAGAAAACGCGGTGCATAAGAGCAATATTTTGAATGGTTGTTAAGATTTTCTTTTGTGTATATTGTAACTTTGGATATTGGCGTACTTCGTGTTACACTATCGTACATTTAGTCGCAATAAAACCGTTGTTCTGTCGCGAGATGAAAGGAAAATCTCGCTATGTATTTGCGTCCCGACTCTATACATACATACAAACATACATACATACATACATACATACATACATACATACATACATACATACATACATACATACATACATACATACATACATACATACATACATACATACATACATACATACATACATACATACATACATACATACATACATACATACATACATACATACATACATACATACATACATACATACATACATACATACATACATACATACATACATACATACATACATACATACATACATACATACATACATACATACATACATACATACATACATACATACATACATACATACATACATACATACATACATACATACATACATACATACATACATACATACATACATACATACATACATACATACATACATACATACATACATACATACATACATACATACATACATACATACATACATACATACATACATACATACATACATACATACATACATACATACATACATACATACATACATACATACATACATACATACATACATACATACATACATACATACATACATACATACATACATACATACATACATACATACATACATACATACATACATACATACATACATACATACATACATACACATACACGTAGTTGCATTTTATAGCCGGGTTAGCGTCAACGTCCAATGAACTCTGAGTCATGAAGACTGCCTTGCACAATTCAGATTAATACTGTTTCCGAGCGCCAGCCAAAGACATAATACGTACTGAGAAGCGCAGCGCGGAGCTGTTTGCATTCATTTGTAGCTCGCTAGCACGTAATTCGCTATCTAGTCATTGTTTATCTTTTGCACTCATCCTGTTTAATACCATCCGTACAAATAATACGACATAAACGAGAGAGAAACAAAAATGCAACAAGCTGCCGAGTAATAATCTGACATCAACATAATATTGTGTTTGTGCTAGTTCTCTGTACGACCCCTAAGTGGGATATGTTGGAATAACGTAAACATGGGTGGTGATATAAGCCGAGGAAGAAACATCAAAATCGACCTGACAAAACTAAGTGGCATTCAGGCCCGGACTGGGACCATTTGAAGCCCTCAGCTAAAACCTGCAAAGGGGCCCTCTACTGGGGGGTCGGGGGTTATGGAATACCCCCCAGCAAACGGGGGTCCGGGGGCTCTCTCCCGGAAATGTTTTGAAAGTTAGGTGCTTGAAAACAATGAAAACGCGTTTTTACGCTATTTTGGCACTTATAAAGAAGAAGAAATTCAGCTAGGTTTTTATATGAATATTATGATCTTCGACTTTGGTTGACATTCTTATTTATTAAAATAAGAAATTCACAGTATTGTTAGGATACTACAACACTAAAAAAAAACATGCTGTAGACCTGCCAATAATTACAACGAAGTTCAAAATAAAGTGCAGTATTTTATTCACACCAAAGCATTAATGAATTATGTCAAAATTATTTGCGTAATAAAAATAATGACAAACGGATTTTAGGAATAAGAAAAATAATATACATTTTTTTTAAAATCCTGTGTATTTAACAGTTCACAATGTGCCTTGTGGCCAATAGGCCTACTAGAATAGAAGGGGCTTAACTTAACTGAGATGATTCGACATTTTACTCCCCTAGCCCTAAAGTAACAGCTTCTTTGTAACCAACCCACTTGTTAAAGCTACTTCATCTATTATTTTATTTTTGTCCAAATCATAAATAAATCCCTCTCAAGTCTCAACATTAATAAAAAGCAGACTGGACATAAGGTCTTGGCCTAAAGACGACCGAAGTCGATTTTTGACTATTTTAAGTTTAGAATTAACTCGTTCACATGTGACATTTTTTTTACGTTATGTGGGGGCCATCTCGGGCCGGGAGCCCTCCGCGATCGCGGACCTGCGGACATGGCCAGTCCGGGCCTGGTGGTATTCATCATGAGTAATGTTGATGCAAGATTATGTTAGACACAGTGTTATTTGATTCTGGGATCAGTTAACACACAAAAGAAACTCGACAGAACAAAACCGACAACTTACTAAACCCACAAAGCAAAACTTCTCCGTATGAAGCTCCGTTTTTTCGTGTATCACTAATATATAACCAAATTAAAATGCTTTATGAAATTCCGTAGGATTAAACTGTCACGGTTGGATTCCACACAATGTGTACCCTTAATTTCTCTATGATGCCAAAATATTTGAAAACAATATATAATGTGGGGTGTGTTGCGTGGCCGAATAATATTTCTCTATGATGCCAAAACATTGAAAACAATATATAATGTGGGGTGTGTTGCGTGGCCGTATAATATTTCTCTATGATGCCAAAACATTGAAAACAATATATAATGTGGGGTGTGTTGCGTGGCCGTATAATATTTCTCTATGATGCCAAAACATTGAAAACAATATATAATGTGGGGTGTGTTGCGTGGCCGAATAATATTTCTCTATGATGCCAAAACATTGAAAACAATATATAATGTGGGGTGTGGTGCGTGGCCGTATAATATTTCTCTATGATGCCAAAACATTGAAAACAATATATAATGTGGGGTGTGTTGCGTGGCCGAATAATATTTCTCTATGATGCCAAAACATTGAAAACAATATATAATGTGGGGTGTGGTGCGTGGCCGTATAATATTTCTCTATGATGCCAAAACATTGAAAACAATATATAATGTGGGGTGTGTTGCGTAGCCGAATAATATTTCTCTATGATGCCAAAACATTGAAAACAATATATAATGTGGGGTGTGTTGCGTGGCCGAATAATATTTCTCTATGATGCCAAAACATTGAAAACAATATATAATGTGGGGTGTGTTGCGTGGCCGAATAATATTTCTCTATGATGCCAAAACATTGAAAACAATATATAATGTGGGGTGTGTTGCGTGGCCGTATAATATTTCTCTATGATGCCAAAACATTGAAAACAATATATAATGTGGGGTGTGTTGCGTGGCCGAATAATATTTCTCTATGATGCCAAAACATTGAAAACAATATATAATGTGGGGTGTGTTGCGTGGCCGTATAATATTTCTCTATGATGCCAAAACATTGAAAACAATATATAATGTGGGGTGTGGTGCGTGGCCGAATAATATTTCTCTATGATGCCAAAACATTGAAAACAATATATAATGTGGGGTGTGTTGCGTGGCCGAATAATATTTCTCTATGATGCCAAAACATTGAAAACAATATATAATGTGGGGTGTGGTGCGTGGCCGAATAATATTTCTCGCAAATAATTACTATACCATTTTGTGTTGTATTATTATCCCATCATAAATAACTAAAATCAAGATATTATTTCGTTCAAATGTTCAGCTCGCCGGTTTGTTTCCACGTAAAACCATTAAGTTATAATTTAGGTAATTATCTGCAAATGTTATGCGTAGCGTAGGCCTACATGTTGTTGGGCAATAATTCAAAGCAAGAAGTAGAGAAAATAATAAAACAAATTAGATTAAATAACGTTCGAGAGATAAGACTTTGACGTGTATCCATGTCTTCCATAGTATGTTCGTATTTCCGAGCTAGCTAATCCCAAATCCGAACACCGGGATTAAAAAAACAGCCCTTTTTCCATCACGGACAAATGAGTTTGAACGGTTGTCTAACGGAACGTCCCATTTATAAAAAAAGAATCAATCTCAATGTTTCCATGCGCTCATTATCTATTCAAATTACTAAACAGGATTACCATTAACAACGAAATTACTTTGAAATGCTCAGGGGAAATAAAAGTCTATACATACTAATACGTATTTATTGTTCGTCGGATACGAAGCTGCAGGCGGCTATTCAAATATACTTAAACAAATCAAGTCCATGCGAGAATTAATCTTTATATCAGAGAGAGAGAAACTCGATACGGAACGAGAGTACATAGCGAATAAAACTAATCAAACGAGAGTTCAGTGCTTGCCTAAAGGTATGAATAAGGCAAAAGCAAAAGGATAAATTTTGAATTAAACATTGAATATACGGTAGATGCATTTTAAGTTGTTTTCTCTTTGATAATTATGTTTATTTTTAAAATACATGAACGTGATTTCAATTTAGTAAAGGACTAGATGAGTAGTTAGTTATTCTCATTGACGAACTAGTTTTGTGGCTATTGATGTGATGGGAATTGGAATGACAGCATGTCCTGATAGTGGCTCGAGCCCAGCACTAATATCTCAATTGGAAATTTTTCTGCAAATAGATGTATACAAACAATACATTATGTGTATGTATATGTATGGACATAGAGAATTGAAATAACGATTTGCCCCGATTGGTGCAGCCCAGAATCTTCAGCCATAATAATATAATATCCATTATATATTTATCACAGTGGTCAAATGTTCCTTTATGCGATTTTATTTAGAACATACTCTGACTTGAGAGCTATTTGCACAAATGGACCCACCTTACTTGCATTGAGCAGGAGCAGATAGCACACAGCCAAACGTTTCGCGAGACTGCGATTATCACAGTGATATGACACCAAACGATAACCACAAACTACAATGTAGCTGTTGATAAACTCGTACATATTTTGACATCACATGAGGAGAACACGAAACAAAATAAATGGTTCTTAAGCAAAAGTTTGTTCTGTGGCCCAGTATTGTTTTGTTCAGTTGGCTCTAGTATGAGGTCGCGGAGCGGGAGGTTTTGTGTTGAAAACTCTGTTGAGGCAAACTTTTAGTGAAGTGTTCTCATGTTATCTATTTTTATTTTACAGAGAGGAGCGAGGAGAGAGGAGAGGGAGAGAGAGAGACCGAGAGAGATCCGCTAACCAATATGATCCAATTCTAGCCATAGATCCGCCCTCAGCACAGGTGGCTCCGAGATATGTTGAATGAGTTTGTTGAATAAATGATATCATACTTATCAACAATGATATAATTGATATTGGCTCTTTAATATCGCCTCATACGACAGGCAGAGCTACCCTGAACCAACCTGAACCTACGTTCACCCGGGCCCAGACATTGGGAAGTGATTTTGAAGAAAGGGGCGCAAGAAAAGGATTTAATTATGAATATAAGATATTGTGCGCCCAGCTGTTCGAAACAACGCCTCGTTATTGGAAAAGTGTGTACTTTTTTCAGTCGTCTACTGAAAACATGATGAAAATATCAGGTTGTGAGTTTTGCTTGGACCGTGTCATTTTAACAGACAACGCTCTACGATGCAGATTGCCCAGGCCTCAACTGACACTACCAGAAGCGTGTTAATTAGTTATCTGTGCTAATTCAAACTCAACCAAATAAATAAATAAAGAAATAAAGAAAGAAAGAACATACAAAACATATTTTAATAAAAATCTAGTTTCGAGTGTTTCATTTAATTGTTTTTCATATTCATTTCATTTCCAATTAACGTGTACTTTTATTTTATACATTCTAGACATACATGAATATGAATGCACATTCTAACAAATCATAAATCAATAACATTGCATACGTAATAGTGAAAATTAGATGCAGGATATATATACGAAATATGATAATGTGACTACCTAGGGAAGTTTAATCTTGTCAATAATCTTTGTTCGCCCATGATGTAGTATAACACGATGAAATAAAATTAAACCCAGTTTTCAGTTCTGTTTGAGGTGAACCCAACTTTTCGTTTGCAATACAAAACACACGTAATTTAATGTCTAGCTCTGAATGGATTAAATACAGTTAAAGTGGAAACAAATATTTTCCACGCCGAGTAAATTAACATAACCACCCCGGTGTATAAAGTACAAGTTATGAAAAACAAAGCATTGTTAAACCATTTCCTGTCAAGTCAGATCGGTTTACCAAAAGGCATAATGCAATCAGAACGATGTGGCTGTCTGAAAATAGAGAATAACAAATATGCTTTTGACATGTTTTATTCCATTTCCACACATTACATTAACAAAGCAAATTCACTATACCTATATATAAGCAAGTGGAATATTATGTAGAAAGAGAGAGAAGCACATCACAAAAGCCGGCTCGAGTGAGTCTCCGCACGTAGAAAGTAGAACTACGTAACAAGTAACAAAGTAGCAACGAGAGAACGAACCATTTTCCCCGGCGCTATAAACCTTTTGATGTGAAATACGTTACGTCTGAAATGAGACCAACGCAACAACCGGCCTATAGGTTCTCCAAGTTTATCGTGGTGACTATTTTCCTGCACGGATTACAATTATTGATTATGTATGTGAACACAATCCAAAAACATAACACTAATAGTATATCAAGTATAGTGGCTGAACCCACGACCACATTTCCCATGGTCGTGAAAGAGAAAGTATGTAATACAAACAACACAACTTGAAGATAAAAGAAAAAATGGGCAGAGAAAAGAGAAGATAAACTACCCGCATATTTTGTACGGTCTCTAGACCCATGCCAATCAAACGAACTTCATCATGAAGTGTGTGTTACGAGATGTACGGAGTGATTAGAGATACGTGATGTAAATAGCATTTTTAAATTGTAATTTCATAGCATTTTGTAGAATCTATTTGTTGCCAACATCAAAAAAACTTGAGAATGAAGTTTTCTCGCATTTTTATTTTTAAATTATGACATACTATTAAAATTAAAATTAACTAAATTGAATTCATAAACAAAGTATAATTACTATGATAAATACAATAAAATAGAAACAGAGAAACCAATTAGTTTCAGCTGAAAATAGCACTTCGTAGCATCCATGCAGAAAATGCTATTTTCATGTATCTCTAGGAATGATGAAATCTCCACGTGTTTAGCTCAGGGAGCTGGATCATTTATTGACAAGACTGTCTAGTGTCTACCCGTCATTGACATTTACGCTGTCTTCGCCCTTAAATAACTCAGCACCGTCGAGAAGCTTAGCAGGAGACACCATCTCGCACACATACTCCATGATACAATCGTCAGGTCACATGCGGTACCCGATACCCATCTCAGTAGTGAGCATCATGCAAGCTACATAGATAGCCGGTACCACGTAAAGCTGGCTGCAAGGCCTCAAGTCAAACATGCGGTACCCGGTACCCATCTCAGTAGTGAACATCATGCAAGCTACATAGGTACCCGGTACCACGTAAAGCTGGCTGCAAGGCCTCAAGTCAAACATGCGGTACCCGGTACCCATCTCAGTAGTGAACATCATGCAAGCTACATAGGTACCCGGTACCACGTAAAGCTGGCTGCAAGGCCTCAAGTCAAACATGCGGTACCCGGTACCCATCTCGGTAGTGAACATTATGCAAGCTACATGGGTACCCGGTACCACGTAAAGCTGGCTGAAAGGCCTCAAGTCAAACGGTCAAGTCAATGCGGTACCCGGCACCTCCACCATTAAACCTCGTGTGTACCTGCCACTCACTAAACTTTTCATCCCAGTCAAATATACATTGTAGAAATGACGTCATCGACGAACTGTGTGACGCATCTTCAAGAAGGCAACAATGACGCTGTGCGGGATTGAGCGGAATGTGGGTGTTCCGGTCGAAACGCTTGCGCCGGAAATGCTTTGTAGACAGTCGGTTATTTCTCATCACGGTCCCTTTGTTATCGACTGCGCTTGCCTAGCGTGTTTACCTCCTTGGTAAGTTGTTTAATCGTTGCACAATGAGCAACGTGCAAGGCCTGCAGATCAATATTTCCTACCCTAAGGACGAGACTTAATTAAATCTCTGCGTATGTATAAGTGTTTTTGCAGAGATATAAAAAGCAGAAGTAATCTCGCGTCTTACTCAACTTACGGCTCTCTATCAGATAAGACAATCACGATTTAACCACGTTTCTAATGGCAGGCCGACACCCCTAAAGGCTATGGAGGGTAAGTAAATAAACTCAACTTAACTTCAAATTAATTAAGCCCCCGCGCTATTTGGAATGCTTTCCACTTTCTTCGAGCCACCAGAGCTACTATAAGTTTTGATTATGGTTAGTCAGAAGTTGTAGAGAGATCAGAGTTTCAAACTCCGTGTTCGTCCTATGTAAATGACTCGCGACCTGTGAATAACCGATGAGGGGAGGGTAGCTTGGTTGCCCACCAACTAGACGTGCTGGGCCGGGGCCCATTCAAGGGGATTTAGAGCCATTTCAAAGATCAAACTACCCCGTTACTGTATAACGGCCTCGACTCTGAAATGCAATAACCATTGCACGACGCCGTGATTGAATGAAAATACAACTGTGTTCGCAGTGGCTCGAATGGCGCAACGAACACGTTCGCTCGTCCACTTCTCGTTAGGAACGCGTTGAACGAATAGAAGAACCACATCTCACTATCAACGGTAGTGCAAGGTACTTGGATGGGCGGTAACATTACGGTTAACTCTAATTATATGATTCATGGCATCAGCCTCGAGGGCTGCCCTAGGGAATAGAGAAGATTACAGAGTTGTGGGCTCTCTTCATTGGGGATTCCCATTACTATGCTTGCCTCGGGGTGTGGCAACTCTGACCTGGCCTCAGATTGGCGTGCTACGTTATTTCAATTGTTTTTGTATTTTGAAGCTGTTTGTTGTAAACTAAGTTAGGAAGGCAAGCGGTGTGTCTACAAACTTCAGAAATGGTTGGTTGTGTATATTAAGGTTGCCAACTTTAAAATACATCAGTATACTAAACTTTTCTATTGAATTACAAAACGAAAATATCTAAGGCTTACTACGCAATTCAATCATAGACGTAACAAAATATTTTAGAAACCTGGCAGACGGAAAAAACACTACTTTGGTCACGTATACTAGCATGTAAAATAACCACTCAATCGAATCACGTACAAAAAAAAACTTCACAGTTGCATGACTAGACGTAATCTGCTAATTCGTTTCACGTGGAGTATATCCCATAGCCATAGGTTACACTGGCAAACCAATAAATAAGTTGTATTTATAGTCTATACCCAGTCAGTTACAATAACTGATTTCAGTAGGGGACACTTATACAATTTATTACGTGCTTTGTTGATGACTGCTCCAAAGTCAGCGTTTACATGTACACCATTATCATATAGACTGCTCCAAAGTCAGCGTTTACATGTACGTACACCATTATCATATAGACAGATTAAAGTCAGCGTTTACACGTACACCATTATCATATAGACTGCTCCAAAGTCAGCGTTTACATGTACACCATTATCATATAGACAGATTAAAGTCAGCGTTTACACGTACACCATTATCATATAGACTGCTCCAAAGTCAGCGTTTACATGTACACCATTATCATATAGACAGATTAAAGTCAAGTTCCAAAGTGAATAAACCCCAGACCGAACCGAGAATCGAACCCTGAACCTTCTGCATACCAACGAGCGTATCATCTCACATTCTATTATTTTTGTATCGTTCACAAGTCAACTATCACATTACTCTGTACATATCTTACATTTTGGTATCGGTTCTGTCATCTCGATCTTATGTTTTTTTATCTTGTTCTATTATCTTCCATTATCTATCTTTTGATATTGCTAATATGGCAATCACTATCACATTAGCTCTGATATGTCTTTATATTTTGATATCGCTTCATCACATATTCTGTTACATACATTATACTTAGGTATCGCTTATATATGTCAACTATCACATTTTCTGTTACACGTCGTATATGTTGGTATCGCGAAAAATCACGCCTACGTTTTCTCGTATTTCTTCCATTTCGTGTATAGCTAACACATCGTCGCCACATTCTCTCCGCAATCTCTTGCTTTGCCATTAAAAATAAGTATCACGCTTGGAGGAGGAAATAGTTTCAAACATCCACCGTAGCAAACAGCTGTGATTAACAACTTTTTGTCGTACTTTTTCTCAAAACAATGCAACGTGCAACGGAAAGACTGGCGTCATCGCCAGCCACCGCTTTGTGAAGAACTGAGGGCTGCAGATTGTCAGTAGAATGAGCCAACCGACTACGGAGAATATTGATTCCTTTGTGCGCTACAGTCCCACGTGGAAACATTCACCCACTCACTCACTCACTCACTCACTCACTCACTCACTCACTTACTCACTCACTCACTCACTCACTCACTCACTCACTCACTCACTCACTCACTCACTCACTCACCCACTCACTCACTCACTCACTCACTCACTCCCTCACTCACTCCCTCACTCACTCCCTCACTCACCCACTCACCCACTCACTCACTCACTCACTGAGGCACGAAGACACGTGTATATAATTTCCGAGGAGCCGTTTCCTCTTGGAACAAAATAATTCGCACGAAGTGCGTGCGTACTGCGTACGAGTCGCGGGGACCCGCTTGAACAGAACAAAAGGAATATTTATGTGTCCGACTGAATGGTTGTTGCTATATTCATACATCTGTGTGCAGTTAGTTTCCTTGTGTTGCAAAGGAAGGGCAGCACAGTTTGTAACAACTCGTGGGTTCATTTCATACGGACACAGCCACCTACATTCTCAACGTTGATAAAAGGAACAAGATGTGGCTCCGATTATAATCCGCTTCGCAATTATATTAGTTATTAATTTATTTGGAAATGAGAATTATAAAGGTACATTAAAGAACACTTATTTGCAATCAAAAACGGTGATTTTTTAGCCAACGATTAAACCAACATCTATCACTGATTGCATTCGTATATCAACCAGGTTATTCAAATTAGTGTGCGTACACGTCCGTTGAAATATCAGTATAAATCTGTCGACAGACAAAAAGTATTTTTTGACTTCATATAAGCAAACTCAACAGAATCGAATGAATACACCTCAACCCAATTTTTCAAAATTGGGCAACGAAATGCATCTCTGCACTAGGCTACTCTGAAAGAAAGCTACACGACTGCAGATGACGTAAATAATAGTCTTATATGTGCAGTGCTATAAAAATAAATCCACTCCTGTCTAAAGGTGATATTCCAATTAACGTCGACCATCATTACTGGAGCTGTGAACACCCACTTTCGTTGCTGAAAGGTTGGTTTTCTGCATTCGTTTCAAGTAGAGTTTCGTCAGTACTCAGTACACTCGAGAATCGTTATAATACAGACTCCACTGCGAAGTACTTGTGCCGAAAATGCTCACATTACATTAGTTGTCGCGTAACTTATCGCATACACGGACGCAAACTAAAGGAAACCAAATAAATCAGCAAATAAAAGGTCTCGGTTTGGTTCAGCTTTTGATTACACGGCTATTTGGTACAAAGCAGTAAATTTCGAGCTCTCGGTCGCTTGCTTCGACTCAATGGTATATTTACTTCGGTTTATAATAAAACCAACATCGTAACTTACTTAATTTTTGACATTTTCCTGGAAATACGTCGGCAACAAAAATCGCTTATTTCACTGTGCTGGATCCGCGTGGTAGATCAGAGTATCAGGCATTGAGCTGCTGATAAAATACTTGAACAAAAGCGGAGTTAGAATGGCTTGTTGAGCTTGAGTAATATTCAAGAGTGACTGATGATTGAATGAGACTATTGCAGTGGCAAATAGCCCAATTGGCTTACAATCTGACTACAATAATCACATCAATATATAAAGTTGCGGACAACTTTAAGGCAATCGTTTTCCTTGTATAAGACTGAAAACACAACGTTACACCTTACACGTTCATCTGGCAGTGCACACAAGCTATATTTCACTACATCAAACAGTCGGCTAGATTAATGCACTGTATTAATATGTACTCTATCCCTCGATCTCTTTGGCGAACACACTCTCATCAACTCCCCCGCCCCCCCTAATTCTCTGCGTCATCTGCCTTAAAAAGTCCCTTATTAATTTGACTACCCTCTTAACGTCTATGAACAAAGCGCGTACCCAGGTTGGCTCGGGCGGTTCTCAATCGTTGCTCAGCGCACTGGTACAATCATACATACTTGACTTCCATTGATGTGTTGAGATACATTCGTGTTCTCAAAGATGTGTATGCACTAAAGTTGAATCGACCTGACATATAAACTCGACAGGTCAATTTTGAAGTTCTAACTTGCAATTGTCTAAAACGAAAAAATTGCTTAGGAAAACAAATTTCATACTAAAATTCAAACAAACATCTAACCTGCAAGCTGTTCTAGTCCTGTATAGGGTTGAGAAAACGTTTCCAAAAACGTATCCCCCCCACCCCCCTG
Organism: Isoperla grammatica; assembly: GCA_945910005.1. Taxonomy (NCBI): domain Eukaryota; kingdom Metazoa; phylum Arthropoda; class Insecta; order Plecoptera; family Perlodidae; genus Isoperla; species Isoperla grammatica. Next base: position 65,762,352 of record OX246737.1, read on the forward strand.
TGGTATGTGCAGTGGTCAAGTCAAAACTTGTGAAAAAAATGAAGTAAACATTGCCACACGGAATTGAAGACCCAAGTAAAAATGATAGTACATCGCTGAAATCAAGACGACTCTTTTCATGACAACGGGGCAGTATACGTTTGCAATATTTACGCTCAATGGTTGGTTAGGCGAGGTAAACGGATGCCCCACGCAAGTCTTCATTCACGGCGACCGAAGCGTTCAAAGATGCCGTGTTTCCACGACGCGAATTAAAAGCATTCTCTTCCAAACACCCCTTCAACTGTGACCAATTATAATCACGAACGATTTAAGTTAGAACGTTAGAGTTTGGGGTTGCTTTCCGCCTGCAGAAACTGCAAATAACGTTCAAAGCGAGAAGTGAGTCGAAATTGCTAAAATGATCGGAACGTTCTAGTCTTAGTGTATCATAACCAAGGGCTTTTGTTCAAGAGCCAGAGCCGTCAAAAGGGTGAGAAAGGTTGAGCGCCCAGAACTCGTGTCCCATCAAAGACCGTTTAATTACGAGATAACGAGACGGAAGTATGCGCAATCCAATTACATTTGGACCAATGGTTGCACAGATTTTGGCGGTGATTATTTAAGTAAAATAAATAAAATATAATTTAAATTAAAAAAAAAAAAACTCCCTACACCACTGGAAATCCAGCGTTGCTATCTAATTGCTTTATCTACGTTATTTTCCATAAAAAACCACTAACACTCTAGCAACAATCTGTACTGGTATAGCGTACAATGGATCAACTGTGAAAACAAATTTAAAGAAAGCACGCTACAATCCGCAAATCATTCATTTCACAAACAAACTTGAAAGCTACTACATAAACTTATGAAATCAGAACTACAGTTTTACAAAAGAGCAGAACACCGTCGAACGCACTTCAAGCAATGTTAAAAAACAAATACCTACAATGTACGCCTGCATATAGGACGTTGTTCTACCGTGGTATAGGCCTACCTCAACAGAACATACGAGGTCGTATAATCATCGACCCCCCCCCCCCCCCCCCAACACCCACACCGAGGTAAAAATTAAGTGTAATCCTCGTCGCAAACCACTACATCCGTGGAATTAAATTAGTTAGAGACGGTTTGTATAATTCTTATTCCTTTTGGAGGGCCGGACTAATAGGGCGGCAATCCATCATCCGCCGCCCCTAGTGGAAACGATCCGACAACACCTGACAAGAACAGTCTGACGAAAGGGGAATGTAGGCCTATCCCGCCTACGTGCGCAGCTCAACGAAACAATCCACGTCAGACAGGACGTATACTTACTACTTACTGGCATTTCAATAATAATGTTATGTCAATAATCTATAATGTGTCACACTAACAGACAAGTTACTCAAGTACTAATTCAGCAATACTGGGTTGAAATCAATAACAATTCACACTAAAGTGTAACTGATTTGATTTAACTATTAAATCCAATCAACAAATTAGTTGCACATTCAAGGAACTTAACATTGACATTTTTACAAAATAAGACGAAGCACGTGCAACCAGCCAACCAGCCAGCAATTTGTTGTACAATTTTGTTCAGTAATCTTCATGAGCTTTCTGCTCGCACGAAAGTTCGCTTTAAGATACATAAAATCAAATGATGACAATTATAAAATAGAGAGCAGTACTGAGATAAACAGGGAAACCAAGAACAAAATAATGTTGTAATTTAAAACTGATCGAACACAAAACACGAACTCCAAGTAGCTTTTCATGAACTTCCATAAATACTTTTCCCAGTCCCAGAAATATTATTCAACCGGTTTACGCCTTGGTTTTTGTTTTTATGTATATTTATTCCAGTTTAAAAAAAGAAACGAATCACTAATTAAAAACAAGACAGTACAATTTTAAAAATGTTGAGTGATTATAAAACAAACCAAATGTACTCAATCTGTCTGTCTTACGCCAGTGTTTCATGCGAACAGTGGGTGATACATTACTGTGTCCTACAGGTACAGGCCTAGGCCTATAAGGGTGAAGTTGAGGCATACTCGCGCCAAACAAATAGACGCGACATGGTTTCTTTTTATTCAATGCTGAATGTAGAGACTGCGGTTCAGTTTTACATCATTTGTAGAGCTATATTTGTACTTGATGTACGAAAACAATGCATTCTCAATAAATACGTTCTAGTCCTCTAGTGTCGACATTTAGATAGTCGTGCACACAATTTTGCAGAGAACATTGTAAAATGAAAATGTGTCAACATATTAATTCAGCTGCAAAACACTTTTGCAGTCACTATTCATACGAAGGCCAAGAATTGTTACTTTTCGGTTTCGTCATACGTTATAAGACATAAACTCCGCAATACTCGATTCGACCTCGGTTTCGCCCAATAAAAGCGTATGCGTGTCTTCTTGATTGTGTTCGAGCTGCTTCGGTGAGCAGGCGCAACAATGTACGCAACTGATCACGCGGCGTGACGTGATTCAGGGTTCGTGCAAACCCTTCCAGCTAACTGAGCCGCTTAGAAATATCTCTCAGGAACAGGGGAAGGAAACATTATGGAGATACCTTCAGTTCACTTCACGTCAGCTCTAGGCGTCGAACAATCGCAATCATCAAGTCAAGCGTCGACATAAATCCGATGTGAGGTTGGAGCCTTGGGGGTCAATATTTAGGGGGCGCTGAGCTGAGATTCCAAAATTCCATTCCAGAGAAAATAATATCTCATGTTGATGAACATTAAATAATACATATAACTGTACCTACACTACCAGCTGTTAGCGAAGGGATGATGCCATCATAGACACCTCTGCAAATGACACAGGCCCGGATTCAGCAAAATTTTAGTCTCGAGATTAGCCGTTAATCGGAGGTTTGCTCTTAACAAATATGGCGACTGGTTGAAGAGCCCCAGGATTTCTTCAGCGGTATTTGCTAAAACCACGGTTACAAATCAGAGATTAACAAAATTTGGTGAATTTGGATCCGACTAGGATTAAAAATGAACGAATTTGCTGAAAAGCATTGTATACGCTGACTACTAGCTCACGTGTGCAATATGTTGTGTTCAGTAATGTAAAAAAAGTGGGGGGGGGGGAGGCGGCGAATTGAAAAGCTCTTTATCGACTATCGTGTGCGCGGCATCAAAACACACAAACAAGACGAGTACAAAATTAGCAGTCGTCAATAATTAAATTAAATAAATAAATAAATTCACATTTAAGTCTGCATGCCAGGGGGCGTAATCATATCCAGTGTCTTCATTAGCGACGTGATAGGGGAGTTTCCCTACTCTCCCCTCCCAAATAAAACCACAAATCAAGGTTTAATCTAATAAGTGCCGCAGTCAATCATTTCCTGAATGGGAACGCCGAAGGGAAAAGATGGTTGTGTTTATGAATGGATAATTATATATAGGGTTCTGCCATCTCGTATCCAAAGCAAGTAAAATCATAGAACGAGCGCACCACGAATAGTGGTTGTTCTTAAACTTTTATGAAACAGAACCAGAACTTATCACACACATACTCGGCAGAGCTTTTAATTAAAGCCGGGGCCGGATTCACAAAACGTCTTACCTTAGGCTTAGCCTAACTTTAGGAGTACTAGAACCCTAGTAACTTCACAACACGTTACAAACTATTGCTTTAATAAGCCTATAAAAGCAAAATGTAGTTTTGTATTTTATTTACAATGGTATACAGTACACGTGCCATTTCCCAAAGATTCGAACAGTGTTGACTATCTCAAAATTCCATCCTTCAATGCTGCAAGAAGAGATAAAGAACTTGTACGCAAGCCCTTCCTTGTAGTTTAGTATTCGGTTGCAATGAAATTTTCTTCCTGGCTCCCAAGGCTTTATGTGCGTAATACACCTTATCGAAACCCCCTCGCTCCTATTTCAACGGTAAAGTGAGTAGCTTGCAACGCACTGCAGAGCACTGTGCTTTTCACATCCGCCAAATTAATGGCATTCATAAAGCCATGACTGCAATACATTACTTTTTCAAAAATAAATCACCAGCTTTCGGGATTTGCATAGACAGCGAAAGAACTATCTTATAACCAATCAAGTTGACTAAAGCCAATAAAACAATGTTAATGTAGCCTAACAAAACCTTTGGTTCATTTGGTAATAACTAATAATAACGATTTTATGCGATTGTGACAAATGTTTTGTTTCATTATTAACACAAATGTGTTTTGCTTTGTTTTTTTTTCACACAAGCAGTTATTCCGATATAAAGCCTTCGCAGTATAATGACCGGGGTCAATGATTCGCAGGTTCGAATCCTGCAATGGACACAGATGCAAGCACACACTACCCACCAACCGTCTCCATTAGTCTCGATACATATCACGATCCCACGACCCCACATGATTCAGTCAGCATTGGACATCGAAACCCAAGAGTCCAGTGTACAGCACAGTCGGTAAAACATATAAACAGAAGTAAGTAAGTAAGTAAGTAAGTAAGTAAGTAAGTAAGTAAGTAAGTAAGTAAGTAAGTAAGTAAGTAAGTAAGTAAGTAAGTAAGTAAGTAAGTAAGTAAGTAAGTAAGTAAGTAAGTAAGTAAGTAAGTAAGTAAGTAAGTAAGTAAGTAAGTAAATAAGTAAGTAAGTAAATAAGTAAGTAAAAGAATAAGAAAGTAAGTAAGTAAGAAGTACTCGGTCACGCCCGTACGATACAATGGGCTGCGTGACGTCAAGAGTACAACCTGCAAGGCCTGTACGTATTGAGTTGACCACATGGCGACCAAACCTTGGTACCCAGTGTCACGCTATACGTGGTGTGTACTGCGTTCTGATCGAACAGAGCCGGGCTACGGTTTTAATTTCTGACTGATTTATTTGTACAATCACTAATAATTAGCTGCAGTATTTATATGCAAGAGATGGCCTTTAGGAAATAGGTTATGTATTATGTAATATAAATTCTTAAAATATGTTTAATATTTGACAATAATGCAATAATTATGATAGCGTTAATAAAACTTCTTTCAAGTAAAATTGCACACAACGTTTTAAGGAAATGAGGCATTTAAGTCATAGAGATAGATTAACATCGATATATATATATAAATATCGATTATGCACTTGTAGCAGTCAGTACTTCGCCATGTACACGACTTCATAGAAACCAGACTAACGCATTCATATTTTTTAAGTAGGTATGTATTTCTTGAAATGTTATGAGTGAGAATATGTTTTGGTAGACGAAATGAAATGCAAATCGCAATAGATTTACAAACATTATGCCTTTTGATGGTGTATTGTTCACACATTTCACACCCGCTGAATGTAAGGTCTGGTGGCATGGTAACGCCACGTATGACGTGTTACGGTGTTTACGCATAGAAGATATTGATAACGTCCAATCCTCCAATCCTACCGCATACACGTGGCGTTCCCTCCCATGATGAACAAAGACACTATACCAGCAGTCTGCATTGGCTATTTCAACTTCACAGTATCTCACACTTTCGCAGGGGGATAACAATGACAAATCGAGAACCTACCGTTTCCCCAATTTAAAACTCCCCGAAGTAAAAATGTTGAAAAGTACAGGCACACTCTTCACTTTTCTTTTATAGTTTCTTTTTCTTCTCTTAGTGGAGTATGGAAGAAAATTGATAGCCCCGTGGTGAGGCGACCCTCTATTCTACGGTTGATCTTGAAAAGCTGGCTCTCTTTTTCCTTTGAAAGCGGAAAACCAACTGAGTTTCCATTAAGCTTAATGTCGTTGCCTCCTAGCCTAGCAGAGCTTACATAAGTTGTTACAGTCATGTTGACTTATTTGCCATTTAACACAATAGGCTTAAAATATGCGTTACCTTATGTATCGCATCATCCATTTAAAAAAAAAAGCATCATACAAACAGAATATGAACGTTCAATAACATGGAGAAAAGGGAAACAAAAACCCCTCATCGACTATACAATAACAAATTCTGTTAACACAAGTCCCGGTGACCGGACAATTTGCCAGGCGGACTATTTGCCAGGCGACCCTAGGACAATTAGCCAGGCAAGTGTATGAGGTCACGATAGGGCTAGGACAACTTGCCAGGCTAGTGTATGAGGTAACGGTGGGGCTAGGATAATTTGCCAGGCATCATTGAAGGGCTAGGACAATTTGCCAGACTGGTCTTGACAGTGAGGAGATCACGTGCTCACACATATCTGTACTGCAGGAAGCGTTATGCCGAGCACCGAATGAAATATAATTTATTATAATGCGGTCATGGAAAATGTGTTGTACTGTGTTGTAATCCCATAAATTACCATAGTTCCTGATCGTCCGTTTGAGCGTTTGGAGCAGAGCTGACTAAAAGAGATGATGACTTTCAGGGTAAGGGTTAGGGTTAGGGTTAGTGTTAGGGTTATAGTTAGGGGTTATAGTTAGGGTTTATAGTTAGGGGTTATAGTTAGATTATAGTTAGGGGTTAGTAGGGTTAGCGTTACAGTTAGGGGTTATAGTTAGTGATATTTAAAGAGCGATCATTAATAACTCATTCGGTGCTCGGCATAACGCTTCCTGCAGTAAAGATATGTATGAGCACGTGATCCCCTAAATGTCAAGACCAGCCTGGCATAATTGTCCTAGCCCTTTAATGATGCCTGGCAAATTGTCCTAGCCCCTTTAAGTGACGTCACAGTGTAGCCTGGCAAATTGTCCTAGCCCCGCCGTGACCTCATACACTAGCCGGGCAAGTTGTCCTAGCCCCACCATGACCTCATACACTTGCCTGGCAAATTGGCCTAGGGTCGCGAAATGAAGCCTGGCAAGTTGTCCGCCTGGCAAATCGTCCGGATTAAACTCGAAACTTCTCGGCATGAGCGCTTCCTGTAAGTTAATTCCCCCAGGCGACATTCTTGATAATCTGAATCTATGTAAATTGAGGCATGTTGTCCATTCAATGGCATCATAAAGTCATGTGACATTCATATTTCATAGCCTATAACAAGACTAAGGTATACTATAGACACTTGTGCTAAATTTCCCTATACGCCCCACGTTTCACATACGCAGTAGGCGTGTACACTATACAAACTCACACGAACTTGTCTACCTGACGTGAACGAAAAGAGCATGCAAGCAAGCTGACTGAATCAATACGTCGTGTTGCTATGTACACGGGACTAGGTTCGACTCCCGCTAGCACAGCGACGCGTGAATCATCGGGTCATTCCACCGCGATGTGTCATCGGCTCATCGCACGGGGCTCGAAGGAGGCGGTGAGTCGCCACTGCCTTGCAAACAGCTGTTCTCGCTGCTATCATCGGCTCATCGCACGGGGCTCGAAGGAGGCGGTGAGTCGCCACTGCCTTGCAAACAGCTGTTCTCGCTGCTATCATCGGCTCATCGCACGGGGCTCGAAGGAGGCGGTGAGTCGCCACTGCCTTGCAAACAGCTGTTCTCGCTGCTATCATCGGCTCATCGCACGGGGCTCGAAGGAGGCGGTGAGTCGCCACTGCCTTGCAAACAGCTGTTCTCGCTGCTATCATCGGCTCATCGCACGGGGCTCGAAGGAGCGGTGAGTCGCCACTGCCTTGCAAACAGCTGTTCTCGCTGCTATGACAGCAACTATTACAATGCTACTACCACATGTTTGGGTGTGAAGACGGTCCTCATGTTGTATGACGACGATGCAAAAACAAGACATGACGTACATCCCAAGCCAGGATTCGAACCTGGAACGCAAAGGACGTCGTTGACTAGACCAACGTCTAATCGGCAGCAGCCAACTACGCTGCCAGTAACAACCCATGTATTTGTTTCAGAAAGTGAATCGTGTCAGATAGGAAAACCTTCGAGCTGTAGCCTAGGTCCTCAATCTATAAAATAACAGGAACACGTGAAATCAATTGAAACATTTCCTGCTCATCCTTGACGCAAATAGACCGATTCACTGGGCACGAAAAATGCACTGTTTCAGTAGGTATATTCGATTGCTATACAGAGTCATTGGGCTGGCTAGTCAAACCCCAATAATTTAATGAAGCTTTCACCCACAAGACGATACGAAATACATTTTCAATCCTCACGATGTCCGCCTGTGGTTGTAATGCAGTATACGTGTCAGTCACTGACGAAATGGCCAAGATAACTTCCTTTATCAAACAAATTTGTCTGATAACACATTCTTTCGCTAATATGAAAGTAACTAGATTCAATGTTTGTGTTAGTGTAGATTAATTTTGATAGGTAATAAAATAGCTGATGAGTCATATCTGAAATTCTGGACAAACAGTAGATGTAATAATTATTTCATTAACTTGCAGAGCGATATATAAGTGATATTTTATGATAAATGCTCACACTCACGCAGGAATAATGAAAACCCCTTCACGTTGATCGTAAAAAGCGTGAACATTTATTTTATTCTATCAGTGACAACGACTACACGTTACAGAATAAGGCCCATGTGCGGAAGTAAGGTATCAAGATTAAAGAGAAATCCAAAGGTCACTGCAGGTCTGACGTGTGAGATTGGAGAGGGGGTGGGGGGTCATCTAAAAGCTCTTGCACGTCCCAAGTTTATTACAGTAATCACAAGTAAGACGCAGGATCCTAGACATACACCAGAAGACCCGAGGAAACGGGTTTCATATGTGAGACGTTAACTAAATGAGACAAGAAAATCTCCCGAGCATCCATATATTATACAGAACATACACCGTTTTACGTGCTCTGTTTTTTTTCCTCTCGCCGCTATGTCGAAAGTGTCGGGACGCCGACGTAGCTGGAGCTGGAGTATACCACACTCGGTCCAAGATTAAATTAGCTAAGTGAGGTTCGTGTTTTAATGAAATTGAATTGCTGTCTACGCTGGTCAATCTTTTATTTTTCTTGCGTAAGAATGTATAGAGGGAGAATTCACATATGTTAACTTTTATTATAAATATCGGTAATATAGCAGTGGCACGGGAGAAAACGCAAAGATTTTATGAAAGAACATTTTGCTAGGAAAATTCGTTCATGTGATCCCTCCGTTGAATGATGAGCACATGAATGATGAATGATGATACCTAAGATATGTGATCGCTCCGTTGAATGATGAGCACATGAATGATGAATGATGATACCTAAGATATGTGATCCCTCCGTTGAATGATGAGCACATGAATGATGAATGATGATACCTAAGATATGTGATCCCACCGTTGAATGATGAGCACATGAATGATGAATGATGATACCTAAGATTGAGGAAAATAATCATAAGCAAGAAATGAAAAATCTGCTATCGACTTCATGGGAGCAGATGACGTTTGAAATAAGGTAGAAATAGAGACAATACCGAAGTCGGACGACATTTCAGTAACGATAGACCCGTTGAGTTCCGACTATAGTAGTATAGATAGTAGATCCGCCCAGGAGAACAAAACAATACTCACTATAATGCTCAGATGAGTTGATATTCGGTATTAGCGAAATATTATAAAATCCACTTAGTTATAGGCCTACAAGGCCTTTATGCTTCACTACTTCACTACGGATCACTAGATGCCACCGGAGTTATCTAGGAACAGTGTCAAGTGTATATGCACTGCAGGTGACCAGTAAAATTCATATACAATTTCTGAAAAAATAATGTGTATGCTAACTATACAAAATATTGAATATTGCAATAAAACATTGATTATTAAGGTGCATTACAAAATTACATTTAATTAAAATTTACCTTTAGAGGGTGGGATTACCAGTATTCATAGTCGACCCACCCATAATCGACCAGTACAAAAATGGTTGCTAGCAGCTAGATATCTTATTTTATCTATAGAAAATAACATTCATAACACAGTTATAAAAATAGCAAACATAGGCTTCCGCTGTGCTGGAGTGGGAGGAGGGAGGGGGAAATAATGCGACAAGTTTTGCAAGTTTCAATCTCAGTTTACTATAATAGACGGTCGAAGTTACACAGAAAGAAGTGCTATGATCTCGTGTTTGTCGAGAATGTAGGCCTATATTCAGTGTTAAATTTGGTTAGATATGACACTCTAAAATGACTGTCATACAAATGTATAATATCCGCCTTTACATGACATGTTTCGAGTGAATTTACCAAGATAATTTGATAAGTCGATAGACTCAGTACAACCCCACGTGTATGCCGTTCAATGATCACAATATTTCAATGAAACTCTTGTTTTGTGGCCTTACTAAACTCAACAATAGATTAATGTCATTGAAGTTTCACGTAACCCAGCAGGGCGTTATGCACTAATGATCGACACATTGTTGGCATTGCAATCTGTGACAAAGAAAAGAAAGTCGATGTGGAAATTCTCAATGCCCTTGAAGTACATTCGTTCAAATGTCATGTTATTGGGAGAGAAAAAAAAGCAAAGCTATATCCAGAAAATGTTTGAAGAGCATATTTATTCAATGAGAAAGAACCAATCTTTACGAAAATTAAAAGATGGAAACATAGTAGAACAGGTAAAACGTTATATAAAACCTAGTAGTTGGACTATACACTGTTCCTTGTCAAATCAAACAATGCAATATCTTGCGATTTGAGCAATACCGTGAATAATTCAGCGGGTAGATATTGTCATGAATCATGATGCATGTTATAATAGGAGCTTCTTAAAACGGTAAATTATTTTTCTTGCTCACAAAAGGTAAATGCATTTTTTTATCGCGTTTCTTCCGTATTAAGAAGAGACTGCGAAAGAAATGCAAATTCTTCCCTCCCCTCCACCCCTTCCAACCCCTTCCGATCACCACACGCCATCCATATCCACCCCGTACGCGCTGATAAAGCGTAACTGTCACGGCATTGCAATCAAATTCAAATTCAAATACGCGTATGTTTTCGAAATGACAGCCAGCCGCTCTTGGAAGTTCGAATTACTTCCTGGAGGGAGTGTACCAAGAAGTCGATTAATCCGGAAACGAAATAGATAGGATTCGTCAACTGATCCCATGAAGCTCCACGAAAATGTATTTCCAGTAATTTTTTCGATCAATTTCCTTGTCAAGTGGTCGAGGCTCTTATAGAACGGACGGTCGGCATAGCTTTGTGGCCTGCGTTCAATGAAAGCTGGATACTTGAAGGAAGTGTCGCTCAGATGACCAAGAAGAGGTTATGATGCCCCTTCTAAACACGACGATTATCTTCTGCCAGTATATAACGCATTATTTTACATGTCATATCTAACATGTAACACATACACATATTGAAAATGTTCCAATGTCTAAAGCATCTAAACATTAATTGTTATTTACTACACGTGAGCGACATAATAAAAATAATACCAACGTTTCATAAATTTCGTAAAGGTAAAAAAACATAATTTTCGTGATTTGTTTCGAATGTGCAGTTCTTCCGGTTCCCGAAACCAGCGCAACCTGTGTCCAAAAGTGCCGTGTGCACCCCAAGTACTGCAATGCCGTGAGACGCGCAGTTGCCCTTGACGAGCTATCTGTACAGCGAGCGAATGCCCTCGAGACGCACCGGTCGCTCCCAGGCATCACACGTATGTCACGGGGAATCCGCAGAGAGCCGTCAGTGCCCAGGCGATATTTGTAACCGTCTAGAGGCAAAGCCGTCACAGTTTCATGTTGGTATCACTGCTTTCCAATAAATTACAAACAAAATATGTAACGAATATCAAGTCAAGAGCGAGACGGTTTCACCGTTTAAACAGTTTCTGTGACGTCACTAGACCTGAGACGAAGGGCGTTTCTTATGTATCGCAATCATTGTGTGCCAGGTGTCTCAGAGTGCAGAGAGACGATCTGTCATTCTTGATATCCTCAAACCACGATCAAGCGTATTCAGGCCCTAATTCATCACCTCTGTATGGTAACCATGGTTTCATAGTTCAACAAGCATTACGTTCAAGATGCATGACATGTCGCCACGTTTCTTCGTAGAGAATCTAGCGGCTAATCAGAGTTAAAAAGTTGGTGAAACCGGCCCTCAAGATTGGAATTGCGACTTGACTTGCAAATGTTACAAAAATGATTTTGAATGAAAAATACCTCATTAATAATAATAACAACCTTTGTTCGGTCTCTGCAGCCAAAGCTGTTGCCGTAAGTCACAGAATAACATACAATAATTTATACCAAAAAAAAAATTGAAACAAACTACAATTTATATAGAAACTACAATTCGAGACGTAGTTAAAGTCCGAATGTATTTTCGGTCGCTCAACCAATTTTCAAAATTTGTTCGTTATTTCCAAAAAGGTATTCGGCACTAAATGTTGCAGATATGATCTCTGGCGGCGAAATCGTGAAGTAATAGTTAGAGGGCAACAGAGCCGCTGGATGTCATTTGTCAGTGTCATTTGTCATTGTTTATATGAGAATGGCAACGATTTCAAAGAAACATAAGCGATATTGTTGCGCTGGTTGCGTTTTGTATTCAAGATGCCTTTGATATTATGGGGATTTTGGATCAGGGGACACACCAAGTATCCGAAGGTCCGAAGTTCATGTTCTGATCGTAATGTTAATTAACCACATGCAATTAAAAGGCCACCGATTAACACTGCCTCTCTTTCATTGAGGTTCCTTTGGGCTCTATTTGCTTTCAAATATATGTATATTTCAGAATAAAGTTAAAAACTTACTTTGCGCAATAACATGTTTAGGCGGATCCATGCTCTCCTGTCAGTCAGATGTCAGTTTGTTACCCTCTAACTGTCAGCCATGTTGCGCAGCAGTGGTGCTATCTCTTGACACATTAAGTGTCGAATAGGTTTGGGCAATAAGGCCACCCTAAGGAAGTTTCTTTTGTAGGAAGAAAATTGAAAGTGGTAGAGACTTGAAACTTTAGTACCTTTAGTAATGAAATAAAAATAAATTTATTTCAGGCCTAGAATTGTTTTGTCGAAAAAATATGATACGTAAATGTGTAAAGTGGCCTTATTCCCCCCATGCTTTGGTAAGAAGGCCACTTATGTTATACATTTAAAGTGAAATTAAATTAGTTTTCAACACAAATTATTGCTCCGTTATAATTGTGGATTCTATTTGACTGAATACATTTATTTTTGATCAGTTTACCAGTGGTACTGTACGTTAAGTAGGGATAAAATTTAAAGATTTATTAAGCATGAACATGGTATTGCATCACTTCAAAATTCAAATCGATGTCAAAACGTCCGGCATGTGATATCTTATTCTTGTTGTTAGTGCCATGCAAAAGACATTTTTTTCTATATTTATGGTAGTAAATTTAAAAAATTAGGTAACGTGCATTAATGTATTTTAGCTTGAACTAAAGCCATATAAATGCACGTCATAAAAGCATAGTAAGAAGAATGAAAACTTACAGAATTTTTTCATTATACGCGATCGACCATCAGCAATAAATAAATAAGACAGAAAAAAACGCCCAAGCTAAAATAACATCCGAAGAGCCAATTACTACTGCTGCTCGACGCACTCTTGACCTGATAAGAAAGACAATAGGCTTTCTTTGAACTTTCCCTCTAAATTATTATTCCAGAACTAACGCAGAAAAATCAACAATGCATTTTGGTGTTTGTTTATTCAATCACTGAACAGCTACAACTCTGATTCGACAGAACTCTTCAAACAAACTACAAAAACTTGAAAGAAGAAAAGAAGCGGCTGTCAGGGTCAGACAATCTCTCACAAGTGGAGGGGCCGCAATATTGACGCAAAACTTTTGTTCCATGTTCAATTGTTTATCGGGAGTGGCCGCAACTTTTTGAACTTGACTCGTTGTAAATTCGAGAAGTTTTGTCAGGTTGGACAGACAATTGAAATGCAAATTATTGTTACGACTGAATTGTTTTTTTTTCAGTAACAAGTGCGCGAATAAACTTGCAGTGGAACCATTTTACAGTCGCACCACATTTAACCGCGTTGGACGAAGCCTTTGTTTTATTTTTGTAATAATTATGGTAAGTTCGGCCTCAAAGATTCCCTATGTCTGTAATACTCAGCGAGTCAGCTACGCCGTTCGCTGGTTACAAATTGGTCCACAGGTAGGTAGCGCATTGGAATATGGTTTACGTAGCGTGAAATAACCACCATGAATTAAAGCAGACCACAACAATATAATAATACACAACACATGTATGATTTATTACTAAACATCAACCTAATCTCAGCATACAACTTATTTGAAAAATGCATTCACCATTTGTTGCCTAATCACGACTCCCTAAAGAAAATAATAGTCTAATAAACCAGGCTCTTTAAAACCCTGCATGTGTCTACCACAACGTACAAGTCCCGTTTGTACTGCTATTTTAGCATAATTGAGTTAACCACATCAACCCGCCATGGATTCCATGAATTGCACACCGCATTTTATGCAATGAGTGCCACCCCCAGCCCCAGCCCCCACACTCACCCACCCCTCCGCCACCAAAATGAAACATTATTCGACTCCCGCACAACACTTTTCACAAAATAGCTGTCACGATTGGTTTTACACACTTCAAATTAAAAGTACTCATTTTCTGTGAACGCGTTGAATGTGGTGTCGGTTGGTTGCTAAATGGTAATGGCACCACTTCCCCTCACTCCGGAAAGTAATGCATGCATAAAATACACGACGTCCACATGTATACAGAATGAGCATGCTCCCACCAACCAAAGCATGGAAGTCGGTAATGGACTGTCCCTCCAATAACCATGCGTCACACAACTGGCTCACACCAACACGTACATTTCAAAACACTCGACGACCACTGAATCAACTGCGTCATGCTTGGAGGTCAACGCACATTAAAATGTTACAGCATCCGAATAAGAAAATGCGCCGCGGTAGCAACTGGCCATTACATTAATTATTAGTAATGGAATGAAACACAATTCGGTCCAATTCTCTTAATTTTTCAAGTGGCCGGGAAGTTACGCACAGCGCACGCGGGCTGGTGTGATTCGGAGCAGTGACTCGTCGCGCCCACGCATCGAAAATCGAACCATCTGAATAATATAATCCCGATAGCCTTTCTCGTGGGATGTGGAGCCACACAGCTTCACTACGGCAGTAGCAGGTTAATTGGAAACTAGGTCAAGTGTAGGTCTGGGCCGTTCTACACTTTCAAGACAGTTTGGCGCAACGTAATGCATACATTGCAGCCTACGCAATCCAGGTATCCGTACCGTTATGTTATATGACACACACAAGGACACTGCAGTCTGTGTAGGCGCTAGACATAGCTAAGAGCTCTCACAGACTCGAGAAAATAGTCTACATCACTCTAGCGAACCACTCAAAGAGTCAAAAAGCCAGACGCCCACTTCATCACGACAATACCTCAAGTACTCAAGTGCAGAAGCAGATATAAGTACGTCTTACGGAGGTTACAGACTGGTGTACAACTACAAAGGACTGGAGACGAAAGTCGGCTGATAATGATATTCTATTAGCCGGCTCAGTGAGTGTCAGCATAAGGTGACCGATGCACGCAAGAGGACGACCAAGTGGATCATATACTTCCATACACTTTATTACGTTACTCATTATGCTGTGTGTATATAATTCCTGGTAATTTGGTATTTTATCTATAAATGGGCTGTACCTTTTTCTGTTTTGTTTTTACACAAACATAAAAATTTGTTATAGTGAAATCGATTTAATTTAAATCTTTTGTATGGCATTGTGGAAGACAAATTTCGATATTTCATGAAAAAAGTTTTGCACATTTTTAATATTATTACTTATTGTTTAAAATTTCGATTCAAAGTAAAGAAATCTTTACAGACAATGCAAATTGGGCCTTTGGTACGCTTGGACGCTGTACTAGTCATTAGGATTATGGTACCAATTTAAATTTAAGTATTCCTAATTGAATAACTATGTCAAGTTAGCTAAACATTAAATTCAGCTTCTACATAAATGAAATGAAGATACAATCTCAATTTACACCAGTGACGTATACAATACTTAGTTTCACCGTCCAATGGAACGCGTGCCTAACAACTAGAAGCAATATCTGATACAGAAGGCTGCAACAATAATAAAATAATCAATCGATTTGCTGTTTTGAAGAATAATCTAAGTAAAGAAAGAAATGATTCAACCAAAGCAACCGCGTCTTGAACAGTTTTCAACAAAGACAAACAAACCGCGATCAGAAGCCGTCCCGACGTACACGCGAGAAAAGAAATAGAACAACCCTAGTTCAGAGAGAATTCACTCGCTTCGTTGTTTTTGTTTTTTGTTTTGTTTTTACAACCCTCAGCCCATTGTATGTTTGCTTGCGAGTGTGATGGCGTTGAGTTGCACCACCACCCCTGCTATTTAGTTTGTTTTACACTATGGCACATGGATACCCTCAACAACAAGATGATGTAGATCTTATGGTGGACTGGTGGATTCCCGACCTGCGTTCGGCTGACAGATTCTGATTGGTTTGTCGATGTGCGTTGGATGCTCTGCGCTCTTCGACGTCCAGGTCGCGAATCCACCATTGTCACACCTCTCCGTGAAGATTTTAGACGGCCATATTGTCATGACATCAGGTATTTCATTATTTTTAATAATCTACATCATTGACAATTGCGGTAATCGACACACGGACGATACAGGGTGGAAAGAGTAAGACGAAAGTAGGAACCAACACCCCTGTCACGTGACCCCAGTTGATTCAGGTGGGATTAACCAACATCCTCATAACTGGGTACCGTAGACCTAGGCCTATATGTTGATTCTTCCTCTTCCAGATACCACTGACGTGGCGTGACCCTAGGAGACCATGAGTAGTGGGTGTGGTCAAGCTAAAATGTTGTGATATCAGATATAATACTTATTATAATGTGGTACAAGTAACCAAGTAGGCAATGAGAAGATGAAAAATGGTAAGACTGGTTGCCAGGTCCGACTTTGACAGATTTTGAGAGTTGAGACTAAAGAGGGCGCGTATCGTAGGCTACGCAAACTTATGATTATATGGACGGTATGCCTAACGAACAATACTATTAGTTTATCCATGGTAGTACGGTCTCATTATTTGTTTTGGAAAACCATTGTAATCACTTTTGAACATACCTATTTACCCGTTACATAATAGCACTCAATGATAATAGATTTCGACAATGTTCAACGTTATAACAACAGCCTATTTATAGACTGGTAGCGAAATAGAATGCAATGCCAAACAAACATAAATCTACTCAGTGAGCATTATAATACGAGAATATGTTTCATCACAATCTGGACTAATAATGCTCGAACGCTGTGTTGGATGATTGAAAATAAAACTGACCTATTATTAGTGCACCTCACTGAGTCAACGTTTAGATCCTTTCGTATTCCAATGTATTTCTGCATATCATATGATTTGAGTGTGGTAGGTGAAAAGAAATACATAATTTTAAACTTGGATTATTGAAGTTATAGCTTATATAGATATAGGCCTACTACTTTTTAATTCCATTCATATGCCTAGGGCCTACGCCTAATTTTAGATTTAAAATATGCGTAACACAGACAAGTTTGAAACAATGACCTCTGAAAGTACCAACATTATTTTGTTCCTAATTTTTTCAGCCGCTGGTACCGGCAATATTGCTACTTAAATCCACTTCTCGTCGAACTAAGTTTTGTACAAAATACGTGATTGTGATCAACAATTTGTATTGCGGTATTAGAACCTACTTTGGTCTCAGTGTAGTTATGCCAACTAGTGTATCACTGTGATACTATCACAATGACAATCGTTCTTTAAAATTGTTATCAAATGCCTCAACATAAGACAGTTAACTTTTTAAAAAATCCAACATTGTGATTTATGCATTTAGCCTAAATATTTTACAAAAAACAACGACGTTTTAATTAAATTGCGTCATTATGCATATAATTATTAACGGGGGAACTTGAAGGAAGATTGTCAATATTGCCGTGTGACGTGTAGAATAAATTAGTTTATCGTCATCGAATTAATGAACGTGTCGTATATATTATGATGAAAGCAAAAATAAAATACATTACAAGCTTCGCATTAGACCTGAAAGCTTTCTAGCAAAGCATCATGCACGATAAGGCATTTGCCTTATCGTATGTAGGTATGTCTACTTCAAAATATACAGGAGCATGGGTCTACTTCAAATACATACAGGTACGTCTACTTCAAATGCATTATTGTAATCGATGGCGCAAGATAGCCTACGGTGGTTGATGTAACACAGCTAAAATTAATGTTTCGTAGATTTTAGTTAGCAAATCAAACTGTCATTCCTAATTCGTAACCCGGTTAAGATAACATACTAGTACATTCATAAATCTGATTGAAGCGGAATATAGAATTAATTATTAATATCCACACACGTTGCGGGTGTCATCAATGAAATTACACAGCAAGAACTAAAATATAAAAAACGAAATCACATTTACGATGCGTCTTGCAAAGAAGACTAGTGCGCCAGTCGCATCATGGATATCCGTCCGCATTAGGCTAAACACAATGTTTGCAACTGAGGTCTAGAATCGAGTCTCGAACTGTAAGTTGGAGAAGCGTACACGGCGGGTCATAAGAATAACGACACTTGTCTATCCTATCCAATAGGTTGTATACTAAGGTATTTGATCCTATTCAGTCATAAAACTGGTTTACAGAGGAGAACTATACGATTACGACTTCTGATGTTACAACCAATACTTTTGTCCTCGAGCAAATTGCAAAGGATGGGTTGTCAAACTCACATGTCAATATCTGTCAATCATTTCACTATTTTCGCAGCCAGTTACTATGCGTCAAAATAAGAAGGTGGATTTTTTGGGGGACGATTTAGAGGGAAATCGAATCCTCGCGTTTAAAGCATATGATCTGGTGAAAAGTTCAATAAAAAAAGCAGTTCGCAAGTTCGTTCAAAAGTTCAAGTACACCCATGAGTACACCCACTGCAGGGGCGGACAGGCCCACCGGGCAACCGGGCAAATGCCCGGTGGCCTGCCTGTTTTGGCCCAAATTTGGCCTGGTCCGACTGGAACAGGCATAAACTAAACTGCCTGGCGCCGGCGGTAAGTTGAGAAAGTGGCGCCAGATGTGGCGCGGCGCTGGCGAGTGGCGACGCTGCCCACGACAATTTTATATTCTTTACCAATTATATATAACACTATGTATGTGTTACTGTTAAGAAGATATACATTTCACGATAAACTTCCGCTTTGTATTGTCTATAATATACTCAAAAATTAATGGGTTTACATATGTACAAGTTTGAAATTTAAATTTCTTTAAATCCGAGTCCCTCCCACCCCTTCCTTCACGATGTTGCAAGGTTTAAATTACATTGTAGATTCGTTGGATTTCAGTGTAACTTGATCTCATTCTCATAAGTCGTTAGACAGTGTTCCAATATTATTGTTGGTGTTTTCTACTTTTAACCGATGAAAACTACAGTATTTTGGTAGTGCATTTAGCCTGCTATGTTGTTTCTAAAACGCACCAAATGCCTTCTAAAAACCTGATTTTAAAAAATTTAGCCTGCGGCGCTGTTATTGGGGGGCCACGGCCCCCCAAACCCCCCTGTGCCTGGTCTGTCCAAAAGTTTGCCCGGCCCGGATTTTCTTCCCAGTCCGCCCCTGACCCACTGTGCTAGTGAGGGGGCGGATGTGGGGGGGAAGGGGCATTTCTCCTCTTCCTCTGGGTAATGTTCTAACAAATCTATAATACTATAGCTATAGACTTACACAACTGTTTGGACTGCATTGTTCGTTTTCCCACATACGCTATCCAAATGTTCTACCGAGACGTTTTCCGAGAACTATCCAATAACTTCCCAACATTTCACATCCGGCGGTAAGGGATTTCCTCCCTCACCTCTAATCTCCCCCCAACCCCCTGATAAAATGACAATTCGCATCCTGTGTTCACCATATTATATCGATTATCCTAATCTCTTTCTCATTCATCCCATACACGACATAAAAAATAAAGATGTAGCCACGAACTCACGATACTTCGATAAACAACAAATTAATGTGTGAACACGTTGATCACTCTCAAACCTGGGTACGGGCTAATAAATGCGACAGATACAAAACAAAACAATGTTAATTTTTTAGGAGGACTATATTGCCATTGATTTCAATAGTATTGCATAAAAAATAGTCCTATACGTTTCTGAAATCCTAGTACGCAAAGTTATTGTTGAGTGTGGATAATGCCGAATGCGAATACAATCCTAAACGTGTGTTTTCGTATTGTTTTCATGGAGAACTGAGTGAAAACGGTGTTTATTACGGTGAATGGACTAAGTATGGCCTACCCTTTGTAAACACAGGGATTTATCCTGCCGCTTGGACAGTCTCGTAAGAAGTGGGAACGTTACCTGGGAACTCGGAAAACGAGTCCTGCGAAATCGAGGCACGCTACCTGCGTAATCCCTTGACATCCTTCTGCGGATATTGAGGCACCAGGTTAGGGGGTGGTTTATCTATACTGTTGAATACTTTGAATAAACTGGTTTGCCAGGGTTCCCACTTATTATTTAGAATCAATTTCCCTGACTTTTCCAGGTTTTCCAGGTCTAGTTTTGCTTAATTCCAGGTGTGATACACGCCAAAAAACGCAGCACCCCCCCCCCCCCCCCGATACGCTCTAAAATTCTAAGTTAACCGGAAGTTATTTTACAGTGCTTCATGATTAATTTTTTTTAATTTTTCTGACTTTGGAGTCGGGAAAACGTTTTCATAGATTTGGTGAAAATATATATTTTTGAGTAAACCGAATAAGCCTAGATTTAAATAAATTCCCTATTTCCCTGACTTTTCCAGGTTTTTGAATTTTTTCCTCAATTCCCTGACATTTTGAGCCATGTTTTCAATT
This sequence comes from Isoperla grammatica, assembly GCA_945910005.1. Lineage (NCBI taxonomy): Eukaryota > Metazoa > Arthropoda > Insecta > Plecoptera > Perlodidae > Isoperla > Isoperla grammatica. The sequence continues at coordinate 65,783,111 of OX246737.1, forward strand.
CCATGACTTTTCCAGGTTTTCCAGGTTTTCCAGGTCAGTGGGAACCCTGGTTTGCGCAGGCCTCAAATTCTATCCGCACGACGCGAATTCACCGGCCGCGTTTTCCACAGACCCGGCGTAGACCTAAGGTCCACGGAGGATTTGTATTTAACCACTCCGAGTGAGATGAAACTGCACATTAAAACTATCTATCTCCAATCTTTAAAGTTAGAAATAAAGAATAATTAATTAATTAAAGTGCTATATTGACTTCTACAACAAAAATATCATTGTAGTGTAGGATTATACAGTACACATTTCACATCAAAATGTCGCCTGTCCATCAGGAAAAAATAATAATACACATCGGCTCATGGGCACCCACATGCTGGAAATCAGGGGGGCGGGGGGCTACCATATAAGAAAAAGAAACATACTCCGCCGGGGTAGGCTACCCCGCGCAGCTGCTCCCGGATTTAACTAAATTGATGGTTTGGAAAATGTGAATTTTACTTTTCTGTGCAGATTAATTGGCAACGAAACATCACACAAATGTGTAGCTTATATTCCATATATTATTTGTTTGAATGGAATACAATCTTGTTGTGGGGGGGGGGGGGGGGGGGCACTGCCTGGGCACCCAATGAGTGCCCACGCGTAGACCTAAGAACAGAACATACCTGGGCTGGATTAGATTTGGATATAGGTAGGCCTGTGTTCTTTTAGGGTTTCGAATTACAAAATACATGCAAATCCAAAATTGTCAGGCTGCGGGCGGGTGGCTCTTCCTCTTTAACGTGAATGGACATTAAATTGCATAATTAATTTTGTAGTAATTATTATCATTAGCCTATCTAATCTACTATAAGCCTACACAGGTCGTCTTGTTATTAGGCCTATTAATAAATAATAATAATAATAATAATAATAATAATAATAATAATAATAATAATAATAATAAAAAAGTAATATGGACAAAGATATATTTAATTAGTTCTAAGTAGATTTTAATAAGATAAACACATGGAAATACAAGTTTGACATTTATGTCCGTACAACATGTTTACGCCGGTTTTGACCGAGTTTGTATGTATTGCAATAATAATGATAGTGATAATGATAATTATAATGATAATAAAAATAATAATAATAATAATAATAATAATAATAATAATAATAATAATAATAATAATAATAATAATAAAAATAATAATAATAATAATATTAATAATAATAGAGCACAGGTTATCATGTTTGCACACTTGTATCAATACCGTATCGCATAAAGAAACCAATAGCTTGACCTAGGCACTCGCCCATCTCAATAATACACAATAATATGGGCGATATGCCTCTTGGCTTTTAAATCCGACTCTGCAAGAACTAGCCTATCTTTTATCAATGCAATGAGCGCCACCTGCCCACAATGTCATACAACAACAATAACAAAATATCAAAGCCATTGCTGACAGTCCCTCCGTATTTCTCAGACACAAAGGGAAATGATATTCGATTGTTACAAGAATGTTGATGGTTTTAGATGATTTGTTGATGGCATATCATTGGTTAATAATATTACCTAAACGTAAGCTAGCCTAGGGCCTAGTTCCAGGCGGGCTAGCCTAGGCCTGTAGATAGGTTTGATGTTGACAAGGTCGCCGTGGACTATTAGTCCCAAATCACCCAATATTTATTTCCAGCTTCTTAAAAAGCAAAGGCCTAGGACTATCTGTTATCGCAAAAACATCAATTTCGTGGAATACACAAATCTCATAAACAAATTAGGTAATGTAAAATGTGCATGTACTTACCCAAAACATTACGTTAAATCCAAAGATAACATACTTCAGGCAGCAACTAACTTCACTTGTATCTCTTCTATATTTCCGAACAGGCATTTTGCCCACATTTAGAACACGAATATGCTCTTAAAGTTTATAAAATAACGATCAGCTGTTCACTTTCACCATCGCTTCTCCTGCCATTGTCACTTACTTCCTACTTGACGTCCACATAACAGCTCAGCCAGCTGCAACCCCGCACCTACGAACTCCTCACTGCCAGGTAGTGGTCGTGTCTGCAAGGCGCATGCGCAGACCGACTACTTGCTGGAGCTGCAGCCAACGCACGGAAAATTAAAACCCCAACATGTAAACACTGGCCATATGGACAGCAGGCACTGCAATATGGTTGAGACTTGAAAGATAATCTACGTCCTATATATTATATATATTTACTGTGAGTGGTCTCGCGAGGAGAATAATCTAATATTCGGGAGTACTGTACGCACGTCGTGACGTCACAACGACCAAACTGGACGGTAAAATGTCTGTTGATATTTTATCTGTCAATAGAAGACGAAATATGTGTGTTTTAACATGTACAATCATTTTTCTTAATTTGATGCGTGGATATACAGTTTATCTACGGATCAAATTTGTTTAAATTTTATCAGGTTAAGCCACAAAATATTACATGAAAAAAATAATTTTTTTAACAAACAACGCTTATATTTAAATGCACTAAAAAGTAAAAAATAAATTTTCGTTTGGAAGTGGGTGAAATATCGATTCCCATATAAAACATCAATTAATTAATTATGATGAATTAATTGATTATTTAGTAAATATGACAATTGATTAGTGTATTATCATTACGAGTACGTCTGTGTGAAAACGTTCAACTCGTTGGGAAGTGGGTGAACCGTCGATTTCCATATAAAACATTAATTAATTAATTATGATAAATTAATTGACTATTTAGTAAATATGACAATTGATGAGTGTATTTTCATTAATTAAGAATACGTCTGTGTGAAAAATTTCAGCTCGATCGGACATTTAGAAGTAAGTGAAATATCGATTATAAGATTCCGTCCAGACAGACAAACACATGAAGCTAATATAAGCGTTGTAATAAATTTAAAAAAAAAGAGTTGCCGTGACAATAGAATCTATCTGTTGTTTTTTATTAATAGAAAACAAAATATGTTTGAACAGTGAACACAGTAGAATTGTTCACGTTAGAACTTCGGCCAAATGCCTTCTGAAAAATGTAAACCAGTCGGAAGCAAACAAACATGCAATTTGGCACACAATATTGCTACGACCCACATTTTGTGAATACAGCCTTTACTGTAGAGGTTACGAAGTTGCGTGGCGACGATTCAATACCCAATAGATGGAGCGCCCAAGGTTCGTAGGGGTTTGGTAGTACATTACACTCAACTCATTTCACTGCCATTACCAGACCCATGGACCAGACACCTTCCCAATCAAGAGTTTTTAGGGCCGTAACATTATCGAAGTAAACAATTGATACACAATTGATCACTTTACGAGATCGTGAAATACGGGTGAAGGGGGTTCTTGCCAACCAGAAGAATTCAAACTATTAATCCTTATGTCAATTCATACGCAAGATATTTGCTACACATAGACACGTTCAGTCAAAATCAATTATTATTATTATATAAGGGTATTTATACGTGCGACCGCTATCTTTTGAAACACTGATCATTTTCAGCTCAATGAAAAAAAATACTAACAACTTCTTGGGTCCGGTCTGCAAGGCTGTGTCCGGACCGCGATTCGCCTGTTGGGAAATTGGGAAAGGGCATCAAGAAATTTACTTGTAATAATTATAGGCTATGTACCATGCATGATATATGATATTATGCTTTAAAATTAAAAAAAGTCTGACATAGACATAGACAATGAAAATCGAATTCGTCGGTACAATCGCAGTCACATCAATCAAAGCCGCTTAGAAATGTTGCATAAAAAGACACACAACACGATCTACACAGGCGATACATTCATTCATAATGACTTCAAGCAAAAAGCAACCTGACATAAGGTGTGTGACAAAGCAATGCGACCGATATTGCACTGGCTGCTACGCTTTTGTTGAAGATCGAATCTCACCATCAATAAACGAAATTGAATATTGACAGAGATGGATATGTAATCAAGAACCCGCTATTATAGCAATGAACCAAATTGAATCGTACGAAAATACAAACGCAAGTTGCAAAACGTTTTCAATTCAATTTTTAAAACACTCTCGATCCCATCTGTTGTCAGGAAACTGAGTTTATGGCCGCTGAACATTGGAATTGAGATATTATTAATACAGATGTACAGCCAAAGAGAGACAGATGATATGCAATGAAAGAAAAATGAAAATAATGTGTGTTAGAATAATTTAGAAGTTTGAGTGGGAAAATTATTGTGAAATAGGTAAACAAACATACTTGGCACTTGGCAGCAGTTCTCGAAATTAACGGCAGCCCTGCAGCCTAAAACGTTCTCGGGCTGCCACTTGTATATACCCAGGCAGCCCAAGGCCTGCCTTAAATTTCACATACAAACACATTAAACAGTGTTTTTTTCAAAAATCAAAAGTGCCATCATGTGTTCCCACAATACACTGTATAAACAAATTATCACAGTTTTTAATGTATCAAACCAGTGATCTTATTAACGTGAGAAACATTTTAAGACATATTTTCGTGCTCTCCGCCGCCCGCCTAGCCTATACACATGCGCCACCGCGCTCGCGGCCGACGAATGCACTCGTCAACTAGTCAACATTTTCTTCACAATAATTAAAAAACAAAAAATGTAATTTCAAATGTTGTAACGTGATAAATTGAAAATATTAATAAAAAAGATCGGGCTACACAATTCTTAACCGGGCTGCCAAAAACTATATGACAGTAGCCCGAAGAGCTGCTGTCCATAGGCGTGCGCAGAGGTTGATGAATGGGGGGGCACAATAAATTTCCAATGAAAGTCTTTCACAGCGGCGCCAATGGGGGGTGTGGGGGGGATGCCCCCCACAAGAAGCTCCGCAGGAGATTTTTTAAAGACATGCATTTTTTAAACGTGTTTTTAAGCGTATTACGAGGTTCAGGTTGTCTGTTCAATGGGTTAATTTCACACAATTATTTGTGGATATCAGTGATATCATTGTTACAAAGTGAAGGAAGTGGTCAGTCCCACAGCCAAAAACTTGGCGGTAAGGCAACAGTTGACGTTGAGGCCGGTCAGCTGATTCCAACGTCGTTCCAATCTAGGACTTCAGGTAAGATTAGAACCATTATGTCAGGCGTCAGCATTTTTGTCGCCCATTACGACAGGCACTATTCTGGACCTATTCTTGCCCGGGTCAAACGGGCAAGGCAGTTGGAGCAACAGTGACAGTTTGAGGAATATATTTAATATGAGGAAGGTGCTATAGATCCTCTTCTCGTCTTTTAGGATCGGCAGGCGTATACGGTATACCCTCAGCCAAATTATATTTTAAAAAAAAAAACTCACCTATCCTAATGGGGGGGCCGCTGCCCCCCCTTGCCCCCCCCTGCGCACGCCTATGCTGCTGTCTATAATTCCTAATTTCGAGTACTGCTTGGCATTGGCAGGTATACCCTTGGATGAAACAGAGGAAGAGACGAGGGGGTTGGCAGTGTCAAGGACAGTGGTGGGGGAGTGATGGGGGAAGAGGAATATTTGAAAAACAATTGTAAATCCCTTTCTCCATCCGCTTATGGTATTTCCTGAGAAATGAAATACTGTGAACCGTTGAGCATGTGCGAAATTTACCGTGGGAAGGTTGTAGGTAAAACCTAGAAAGATATCTTTTTCCGAGACTGTGGACAATTTAAATATTTAAACCTCGATGTGAGTTGAACGTCATTAGTTTTGTGGAAACATCAGTAGAGAAGTAACAAAGTTACATTAAAATTACTAAAACAAAACAACAGGGCACTAGCAACACCAAAAGCACAGCCAAAAGACAACAATGAAACAAATTAATTGAACCGATGGACAACAAACAACAAGCTGTCAAAAAATAATGTCTTCTGATTTTGGAAAACAAAACAAAAAACAAACAAATACACATACAAAACTTTCACTTTCGTTGTCTATAATTAAAAGTTTTAAATGCGAGTTCTTTGGTTGCAATTTTATTATTTTGACAGCTGATTGTTTGTCCACCAGTTCAATTCATTTGTTTCATTGTTGTCTTTTGGTGTTGCTAGTGCCCTACTGATTTTTGTTTTCTAAAACAAACTGGCGGGAAAATGTGAGATGCCCTTTTGTAGTACAAATTTCAATCACAATGCTATAAATAAAGTGACTAATCATGGCAACGAAAGATCGTGACTCGTTACCTAGATGGCTGTGTATTAAATCCAAGGTATAATATCGCCACTGGCAGCGCGCGAGTTCGACGAGACTCCGCTAGGGCGGTAACTTTGAACATGGACCAAATGGACGTGGATGCGTGTACATGCTCGCTGATCAACGCGCCACACAGAGCGTTTTCCTAGCATATTTACATTGTATTTCTTAAATAGCTGCTTGTAAAAGTGAGTACCTACCACCTAAATGTCAAGTTGTGAAACGAAAGAACTTATAAAAACCTGTAATACCTGACTCATAAAGTTTGTAAACTAACATACATTGATGTGATCGATTATAAACTAGAAACCACAGATAATATCAAAACAATCATAAACAAAAATATAGTAAAAGTAGAAGAAACAAAGTGACATAATCAATATCGAAACATGCAAGAGAACAGCAAACAGATAACGAGTTATCGACTATACCTTACAAGTTACAACATTACATTACAACGTCATAATATTCAATACGAACGCTAAGCCTCGCTTTATAAGCCAAACCCACCTTATACTTTATACTTCCAACTATCGATTCCAACCATTAATTGCACAACCAACTAAACTAATTACTAAAGCATTGAAGACATTTTCTGAAACATGGGTCATTAGTCATTAACTCATATAAGTCATTAGCAATGTTTACATACAGTCATCCTCTTTCTTTGGAGCTATAGATAAACAGACTTTGAGGACTTCGTGTGTAGTGCACGTGAAATATAATAGTCGGTTTTATTGTGCAACAAAACATTCACATAATATTCATAGGTTGCACGTACGTCACATCTTTGCTCGTGGCGGCCACATTTGTGATCAAACTTTGACGTTACCATGGAGAAACAATTGAAGGATGTTGTGGTAGAACTAATGAATTGCTAGTTCTTTAAAATCCACCCTGTTTTTGATATACAATTGGTATGTGTGGTAATTTCTTAATTTTGTATTAATTGTGTTTACTTTTTAAATTCTAAATTAGGCTTCTTTATTAAATTTGAATAGTATTTGCCAATGATCTAGGATTGGTCTTCATCAATTGTGTCGCAATCATGGCCGCTGTGACGTCACGTGGGGACTATGAATAGCGTTTTGATTAGATCAAATCAGACAAAAGGGAAGGCCCACACATTTTTTTTAAATTTCCTCAAGTTAAAATAAACGGGTAATTGGTTTCGGCTCGAAAGGTGCATTAACATCGCTTTAACAGCAAGTCAAAGATATTGCTGTCAGAATACGCTCAGAAACGGACCTGCGCCATCTTGCTCGTGATTAAAAGGTTCTGACGTCATAACTCAGTAAACAATAATTGTATATCGTACAAATTTAGTACTGAAATCCCACCCTTTAGTAGATTATTGCTCTCATAAGACTTTAACTGAACCAAAGTTTATTTCTAGTTAGTAAATGTACACTGCTCAACATAAATTAACAACAATATGTTAAATAATTGCATTGTTTTATACACGTTTTGGTACATACTGTATCAAAATGTATTTTCTGAAGACAACAGTGGTATAAAAGGCATTGTTGTAAAGTCACTGCATCCTAGATATTGTAAAATGTCCAACTTAATAGCGTTGATATTATTAATAATACTTCAAGGAGGCAGTTGTTGACATGAGTTATGACGTCAAGAGCCGTCTTTCAATTACGGAACGGGAAGTTCCAAATTTCAAACTTAAAATGCTAATAGAATTGGAAATATACGCTTCTCAGATATAAAAATTATACCGCCCGTATTTTTAGATAATGATCTTCCATTTTTAGGTACTTTCAGGAATATTTATTTTTGATGAGCCTTTCCTATTGGAGATAGTATTCAAAATCACTAATTTAATCCAAACGGTAGAACTTTTGAGTAATTTTAATTTCGTTTTGGCGATACAAATAAAACTTGTTAAATTTTCATCGTGACGAGAACTCTTAAAAAATACTGACAATCAATCAAAACAGGGGGTCGGAAGTCGGAACGAACGTTCGTCCGAGGCTCGGAGAACTTGTCCGGGTCAGTAACTAAAAATATTATTCTGGTAGATCGGTGGGCGTGGATGAAATTCTGCAACTGACTCGAGTGATCGATACTTCTGTGGTTCTATCGAGTGTGAAATTAGTAATCGATATATGTAATTGTACGCCATCTAGCTAGAATGAATTATGTGTGTTATTCCTGTCGGCATCAGATGTGTGTGGGGAACTAGACAAATCAGTTCACATGATGCAATGTTGCTTCTAGACAGCGCACATCAGTTGATGTAGCCTACACTAGTCTCACTGTTCACATGATGCAATGTTGCTTCTAGACAGCGCACATCAGTTTATGTAGCCTACACTAGTCTCACTGTAACCCACTGTTCACATGATGCAATGTTGCTTCTAGACAGCGCACATCAGTTTATGTAGCCTACACTAGTCTCACTGTTCACATGATGCAATGTTGCTTCTAGACAGCGCACATCAGTTTATGTAGCCTACACTAGTCTCACTGTTCACATGATGCAATGTTGCTTCTACACAGCGCACATCAGTTTATGTAGCCCACACTAGTCTCACTGTTCACATGATGCAATGTTGCTTCTAGACAGCGCACATCAGTTTATGTAGCCTACACTAGTCTCACTGTTCACATGATGCAATGTTGCTTCTAGACAGCGCACATCAGTTTATGTAGCCTACACTAGTCTCACTGTTCACATGATGCAATGTTGCTTCTAGACAGCGCACATCAGTTTATGTAGCCTACACTAGTCTCACTGTTCACATGATGCAATGTTGCTTCTAGACAGCGCACATCAGTTTATGTAGCCTACACTAGTCTCACTGTTCACATGATGCAATGTTGCTTCTAGACAGCGCACATCAGTTTATGTAGCCTACACTAGTCTCACTGTTCACATGATGCAATGTTGCTTCTACACAGCGCACATCAGTTTATGTAGCCCACACTAGTCTCACTGTTCACATGATGCAATGTTGCTTCTAGACAGCGCACATCAGTTTATGTAGCCTACACTAGTCTCACTGTTCACATGATGCAATGTTGCTTCTAGACAGCGCACATCAGTTTATGTAGCCTACACTAGTCTCACTGTTCACATGATGCAATGTTGCTTCTAGACAGCGCACATCAGTTTATGTAGCCTACACTAGTCTCACTGTTCACATGATGCAATGTTGCTTCTACACAGCGCACATCAGTTTATGTAGCCCACACTAGTCTCACTGTTCACATGATGCAATGTTGCTTCTAGACAGCGCACATCAGTTTATGTAGCCCACACTAGTCTCACTGTTCACATGATGCAATGTTGCTTCTAGACAGCGCACATCAGTTTATGTAGCCTACACTAGTCTCACTGTTCACATGATGCAATGTTGCTTCTAGACAGCGCACATCAGTTTATGTAGCCTACACTAGTCTCACTGTTCACATGATGCAATGTTGCTTCTACACAGCGCACATCAGTTTATGTAGCCCACACTAGTCTCACTGTTCACATGATGCAATGTTGCTTCTAGACAGCGCACATCAGTTTATGTAGCCTACACTAGTCTCACTGTTCACATGATGCAATGTTGCTTCTAGACAGCGCACATCAGTTTATGTAGCCTACACTAGTCTCACTGTTCACATGATGCAATGTTGCTTCTAGACAGCGCACATCAGTTTATGTAGCCTACACTAGTCTCACTAACTTGTGTTTGCAATATCTTGAGAACGCTACATTATATTGGAAAAGTGGTTAATAACTAACATTTATTTTTTAAGAGCTACCAGTGGATTTAAAAAGTTGTCAATTTTTTAATCGATACGGTGGTTATTTTGAAGACAATAAAGAAACCAATTATTGGTTTCCAAAATGACAATGACAAAGTTTGCTATATTTCTATTTTGTAAATCCAGAGTTTTGTTGATATTACAGCACTCGCCTTTCCCCTTCAGACGGTCCAATGAGAGAGTTTACAACCAATTGTATATAATTTTGTATTGTTTATTATCGGAATCAGCCTTTCACGTTAAGACGGTAAGACGAACACAAGATACCGATTACGAAACGTTAATGTATAACCTTCCAATTAGAAAGCCGCGATCGAAAAGGACGTGACTGTTTTTATCAATGTTTTTAAACTGGAAAACAAAAAATCTAATTTACGTGGAAAGCAGCACTTTCGTGTTGGACCAGTGAAAACAGTGTCGGTCCTCGGTACAGTCAAGTACGAATGACAATCATTTACGTCTAGCAGCAAAATAAATGGATACAATTATGGTTTGTTTGAATCTTGGATTCGCTCTTTAAAAATAGGCCACGTACACAAGTGTATTTATTGAACAAACATTGAATTAACACAATTGTTTTTGAGTAGGCCTATACAGAATAATACCGAGTTACAACATTACAACATTTCCATAGCATTGATTACCTAACACCAACAACACCACCGAACGGAATGCATATAGTAACATCGGGACCGGTATATCTTACTATCTTTGATCTGGACGATAGCTCCACTCGCTATACGACATATAGTGTAGTGGATTAGAATAAAATACGGGACCAATTCGGGGTTTTGTGATAGAAGCGTGACTTTTTTACTAAACACTCAGAAAAATTTTCTAATCGAATTGCCAAGAGGAGGCCTTAAAAAAAGTCTTCTGGTTTAGGGGTTGTGTGTGTGTAAGGGGTAAAAAATGGGGATGGTGAGGAAAGTAAAAATTATGGCATGCCCCCACCAATGATCATTATATACTAGGGCTGCCCAACGACAACGATATCGATAATTCGATACGATATCGATAATAGAAAAATAATTCGATATCGATGTAGAATTAATATATCGTACGTTTCGCGATATCGATCAAGTGTCAACTACCGTAAAAAAAAAAAATTTGGCAGTGTTGTGGTTGATTGTTTATCGTCCGCCGGCCGGGAGTCTGTTGCGCCCGCGCTCGTTCTGCCAGTCTGTCACACTCACGCATAGGCGTGCGCAGCGTCTAACATTAGACCCGGCCCAAGGTGGCGTGGTACAGCTGGGGTCTGGGGCGAAGCCCCAGCCGCCGGAGGCAATTTCGCCGTAGGCGAAATTTTTTTCGGTCGATGCACTAACTTTTATGGCCTAAAACGCGATTTAAAGACGCGACGCTTTCCGCTGTCATAGGATCTTGTGGACCCTATAGAGCTATGTTTCGTTTCATTTAAATAAAAAAAAAAATATAAATTATTTGCGCAGCCCTGGGTCCCGGGTGAAGTGTGCCTTTGCATAAAGACACACTACTGACAGTGAATTTTAATTTAAAGACTAATTTAAAGTTAAGTTTAAGGTGAAACTGCTCTCGGTCCAGGCCGGGCCTAAAGGAATTGGAGTCCAGCGCGGCCCGACCGCCAAGTTGACACATTAGGTCCGGCCTGGGCCGAATAGGCCTGGGCCGTGCGCACGCCTATGCACTCACGTCACGTCACGCCAATCACAACATCGCTGTTTTGTGTATACATTTTTAATAATACAACACACAAATTGACGCACATAGTAAATCATTTAGACGTTAAAGTATTCACATTAAATTGTTTATAATGAATGGCCTCTGGCTGGTTTGAAGAAAAAAAAATTACGATATCGGCGATATCGATACCGGATTTAAAAAATTCGATATCGCGATACGATATCGATAATTACATCCACGATATCAATATGCATTTTTTTATCGTTGGGCAGCCCTATTATATACCTATATTCACATATCAACAAAAAAATAAAAACATGATGATGAACACGTTCGAATACTCACGACTTCGAGGGGTGTAAAAAATTAGCGACAGTGAAAGGGTATTCTGAACGTATTATCAGAGACGCCTTAGAAATAGAGAGGGCCAGAAAATCTAAACGTAAGCAACGATAGCTTATAAATACGATCACCCACATCCTGGAAACAGCTACTTAACGTAAAAAAACACAAGACACAATACAAAAGGTGGTCTTATGATTGGAAGGAACAACGGGGGACAACTCGAGGTTGCGAACGTGCCGACTTCAGACATTGGGGAAAAGATACTCAGCACTAGATTAGGGCCAGAGTGACGTCAGCATCCACACCAGATCAGAAAGTCAACAGCAGTGGAGATTCGACCGGCCGAGCGGAGGGAGGTAGACTCGGTGGAACCCCTGAAGAGGATGTGTGATATCACATCGAAACGTCGGGATGGAGGGGGTAAGTCAAAACCCTCATTCTATAACTCACGTGATAATACCCCAAGAAATAATTATTAAATATATATATAGTACGAAAACATTTTAACGGTAGGCCTAATAAACCCAATCCAACGTTTATTTTCACAAAATAAATGTCAATGTTTCGACGATGTGTAGAGTCGTCCTTTTCAAGACATACAAAAACAAATAAGAAACCAAAACAACCAAAAACACTTAAATACAAAATCAAAATCACTGCCACAGCGAAACATCACTGGGTAGCTCTAGCAAGTCGTTTGTATTTACTCCTAGTTATGGGTCTCCCTTGAGATACTGCAGCAACTATTTGTCTTCTTTGAGTTGACAATGGTCAGCAACAGGCTGATTGTTGGCTGGAAACACCTGCTGGACTTTTAGGGTAGCCACAATCGGTTTCCAAGCCGAAGATAGTCTTTGAGCGTCATCTCGCTTATTCAGGTTATGAGGCCGCTTCTCAATCTCAATCGCTTCTCGGATTAACCTAGCTCGAAGATTGTCCACCGAAGCAAGAAGCCTTACCCCGGCAAAGTTAATGTTAAAAATCTAAGAAATCTTATATAGGGCTTATATAAGCTAGTAAGAAAACATTTTAACGGTAAACCCAATCCAACGTTTATTTTCACAAAATGAATGTCATTTGTCAACGTTTCGACGACGTGTAGAGTCGTCCTTTTCAAGACATACAAAATCAAAATCACTGCCACAGCGAAACATCACTGGGTAGCTCTAGCAAGCTGTTTGTATTTACTAAAGTTATGGGTAAGGACAACTCTACACGTCGTCGAAACGTTGACATTTACTTTGTGAAAAAAAAAACGGTGGATTGGGTTTAGGCTACGTCGTTAAAATGTTTTCGTACTTTACATTTTGCAAGCAACAAAATTTAAGAAATTATATATAAATATATATGTGTGTGTGTGTGTGTGTGTGTGTGTGTGTGTGTGTGTGTGTGTGTGTGTGTGTGTGTGTGTGTGTGTGTGTGTGTGTGTGTGTGTGTGTGTGTGAGGGTGTGTGTGTGTGTGTGTGTGTGTGTGTGTGTGTGTGTGTGTGTGTGTGTGTGTGTGTGTGTGTGTGTGTGTGTGTGTGTGTGTGTGTGTGTGTGTGTGTGTGTGTGTGTGTGTGTGTGTGTGTGTGTGTAATATTTTGTTGAGTTCAAAGTAGCTCAGTAAGTCTCTCGTAAGAGCGATTAAAAATAAAACATTACTGGTAGTATTATTGGTAAGAACAAATAATTCAAATAACTGTTTCATTCCAAAATACCCGATAACATAATTTACATATACCTCTTTTTGTTAATCTTATGTTTTTCTTTTTAGAACCAATCAACTAAACGTTATGTTTACTTTCTGTACTCCATGAATACTTGATTTTGTTAATCTTATGTTTTTTCTTTTTAGAACCAATCAACTAAACGTTATGTTTACTTTCTGTACTCCATGAATACTTGACACAAGAAACTATCTCGATCCACGTGTTAGGGAATTCCCACAAATGTTGGTAGCACTGTTTGTTGTTTACGTATTCACCTTCCGCTACTCGAGCGCTATCTTCACGTGAAGTTACCTACTATGTGAATCAGCCAGTGGCCGACCGAGCTACCGCGTAGTTTTAAAACCGCGAACATAGGACGTGTCCGAATTCCTCTTTATCATTGCTTACTCTAGGTCTAAGTCTAAATTTGACGTCATCAATCATCGGTGACGTATGAAGTATTGTCCGAAATCGTTAAGTCTAGGTCTAAATCGAAGTTTAGACCTAGCAATCGAAAGTGCACGCTCGTTATAAGTCTTAAAATGGCGGACGAAAAAAAACAGCTGCGAGAAGGAAGACGGAAAAGTGAAATGTTACTTCAGTTTATTATATACATACCTCTAGTATTATTTTATAATGTAAACAGTGATAGGCCTACTCTAAAGCCTAAAACCTGCATCAATACTGGAAAATGAATACTTTTACCTTTCCTAACCTCCAAAGGCGTCGGTACAATTCGCGGATTGACCCGTCGAGAAGGCTGTGAACCAATGCTTCAACTCTAGGTCAAATTTCTCGCAATAGGTGGCTCTGCAATAGGTTTAGTACTGTCCGAAATCTACTAAGAATTAGAATTAGAACATGCTAAATAATTTAAACCTAGACTTTGACCTAGACTTAGACTTAGACCTTAGACTTTTAATTCGGACACGTCCCTAGTCGGCCCCTACACCTAGGGGCACCCATTGTTGCTATGGATTTGTTTTGTTTATGGGAAATAACATGCAAACAATTGTTACCTTGGTAACAATGGGCACCCCTAGGTGTAGGGGCCGACTATGAATTCCAACCTAAAGGTCGGTGCACAATCGCCCGGTAACGATAACTGTAACTATAACGATAACGATAAAACGGTAACGGGAAGGCATTCGATGCACAATTGCCCTTTAAGCAGACGCTCGGCTATTTGCTAATACTTTTAACAGGCCGTGGACGCTTGATTCTGATTGGTCCCGGTAACGTACGGACGGGAACGGTAACGTTAAGTTAAAACTTGGCGAACTTCCCGTTACCGTTACCGGGCCCGGTAACGGGAAGCTCTTATTGTACATCGTATCGTTATTTAACATGAAATCGAACTTCTTTCCCGTTATCGTTATCGTTACAGTTATCGTTACCGGGCTATTGTGCACCGACCTTTAGGCTGGAATTCATAGTCGGCCCCTACACCTAGGGGTACCCATTGTTGCTATGGATTTGTTTTGTTTATGGGAAATAACATGGAAACAACTGTTACCTTAGTAACAATGGGCGCCCCTAGGTGTAGGGGACGACTATGAATTCCAACCTAATTTTGCAAACAAAATAAGGGGTTCCCATTACGATTGAAAGTTACAACTTACAATAGAACTGATTTTAAAATCTTTTTTTTTCCCTTCTTGTGCCAAGATGGCTTTTTCAGCCATTCTTTTGTCTTACTATCCAATATAAAACTGCTTCCTTTTCTGGCCTGCTCATATCATTGGGCAGGGAGTCGATAAAAACCTTGAGGGCAGCACATCTAAAAAGATGTGCCCTGTCTTGTACATCGGAGCTGCACAATTTACACGTTGCCGGTTCTTTGCTGATGTTAAAGCGGTTCAGGTGATGCTGCAGGACGTCATGGCCTGTTGCCAGCCGGAACTGGGCGGTGTTTTATTAAAATCTTTTATTAAAATAATTTTAAAATCTGCACATTATTTTCCATTAGAAGTGCAAGGCGCCACTACAAAATGCTAAATTTAAAACATTAATGCTAAGAAACTTATCTCTACCAACCAGTAATGAATAAATTATCAAAGGTACAACGAAAAAAAATACCAAGTTACAATACAGCAGGTACAGGTAAAAAAAAAAATGGTATTTGTGTGTATAGCCCATAATGGTAGCTTCTACCCCCTCTACTATACAGTGACGACTGGCGAGCATGAATATTAAATAATGGGGTCATGTAGTAATACTAAAGGGGACAGGGGGGCAGAGCCCCTAGTACTTTAAGTATTGAGAGGTTAACTAAGAATTTAGATGTTTTTTACTCCTCTTTTCAAATTTAAGTGCATAATATGATGATAATATTTAAACTATACTATTTATTTGATTTTGGCAACAATATGCTAATTGACGCAATCATGGGCGCCTCGAGAGGGGGTCACTTTCATTAATTTAACTGGCTATACAATTCATTTTAATGATTTAAATTAAGTAAAAAATAAAAAAAAGTATCTATATTTTTTAGTTAATCTGTCTCTTCAAGAAACTATTTATTTTAACGTGATCCGAATCCGATAAGTATTGTTATTCGTAGTGTAGATATAAATGAAAGCACCAGTGACTGACTGTTGCGAGCGGAGGCAATATGACCTTGCCACCCCCCCGGCCCACTCGTCATGTGGTCGCTAACTAGCAATTTCCTATTCTTTTATTAACATATTTTCTTATGTGTTTTTTCTATTTATATCGCATTATGCTTTTTGTGCCTATAGATAGTCAATAATCATGGCCATATGGGCCAGTTACCATTCATATCTCAGACGATATTGTTCATACATGTTTTAGTTTATAACTTACTACCATTGCTTGTGTTTTGTTCAGCTTATATAAATTACAATTAATTAAATAGGATTGTTATATTTGTGACTATTCATTCATGGCCACTTACCATTTGCATCTCTCAAGTTACAAGACATTGGTACTACGATTTATGCCACATAGTATGTTTTTAATTTGATATATAGGTATAGAAGCATATTTTATAAATTATATTACATATATCCATTTCCTGTTACTTCTTAGTAAATCAAAATGGAACTCTGTTTTCACAAAATACATGGTTCAATCCATTTCATTCAGAACCTACTTTAGCAACCCAAAATCAGATACTGTTGAAAATCTCAACAAACACCCTGTGGGGCAAATTGGGGGGCTACCACCCACAGACCCTTTTTTTACCCAAATGGAAAGTGTTCATTTTGCCCCCCCTGAAAATATCCTGACAGCACCCATGGAGGCATGAGTAGGTGAACAATGCCACAACACATTTGTAAAAGTGTAATACATATGTGAAGGCGAGATTTGAAGCTGGACTGGAGGGAGAATGGTTTACTATGGTAATTCCTAATAATAATAACTTAATAAGTAATAACAAATTGCTAAATACTATATCAGCCAATTGCATTTGAACTACCGCAGAGAGTGGAATGGGCAATTTTTATCGCCCTGTACTTGAATAATACTCCCCATCGCCCAATCATGGACAGCTCCACATGACAGACCGACTGTATTCGAAAGAGATTTCGTACATACGACAAGTAAATAATATTGTAAAAATTTTGAGTCACTGGCCCACACTGGCTTATTATAATAGGTGATTTTTTTAAATGTGGTCAAAACTGAGATCAATGCACCATGAAGATTCTTGTAAGAATTTGAACTTTTGTGATTAAAAATCATAGCACCAAAGCAGCTCTTTGATATTTCAGGATTATCAGTTGCCAATTTATTTAAAAACAATTACCTGCAGCAGCAAGCTACTTTAGAATTTAAGAAGCTTGAATCTTGATACAAGGATACTTTTGACGGGTGTTGCTATACCAAACCAACAACACTACAAGAGATATATGTACAGTACTTACAAGATTTTGGATATTCCATGCCAATTACAGAGCTTCTCTGCTGAATGATGATGATTTGTGTTGCTTTATGTCTCTATTATTGCAATCATGCTATACCCTACTAGATGCTGAGGGGTGAACCTGTATAGAGGCGAAGGTAAAGGACAATTACAAAAACCCATGTCTTACACGGGATTTAAACCCACATTATTAGGTGTCATATGCTGAGGACCTGCACTGCACCCAACTGCAATGAGCCAACCACCGTGGACGGCACTGTTCATACCTAACTAACTAATTCCAGGGCTACTCCTCAAACCATGGGATTATGGTAGGTCAAGGTAGCAAATCTGAGTGCTGGAATGGTATGTAATAATGCAATCTTATGAAGGAGGATGAAAAAATATTAAACAGAAAACATTAAATACTCTTCGCAAGGTCTGCCAGAGAAAAGTGTCTACTGTCTGAAGACGGTGGTAGGCTGCTCTTTGGTAGCTAGGATACATGATCAAATTGCAAACATTTTCAATATGCTTTTTCCTGATTACACACTACAAGCAACAAGCAAGAACTTTCCATCAAGTTTTGTTGGTTTTATGTGGAGTGAGCTATATTTGAGTACAACCAAGCAGATTTGGGACCCTCCTTTGAAAGTGTCTTAGTAATTTACAAAACATGTGGACTCAATTAAAATGAAATATTACCTGTTGTCATGATTAGTAGGTGACCATTGTAGTGCTGTGTTGTCCAGCCCATAAAACTAGTATAAGTATCCAGTTTTCGAGTACTTGCTTGTATTTTTTTTTACAACCTTTTGTCTTCTGCCCACTGATGTAGGTCAACACACTAATGGTGAGTTCATGCTCTTTACGGGTGGTCATAGACCAATCGTAGCCATTTACGTCAGAGCCAGCGTTGGAATAAATGGCTACAATTGGCCAACGTCCGACATCAATATCCGACGTAAGGGCATGAGAACCCACCATTAACCAATTATGTGGTGATTCAACAACTTCGATAAAGTAATTAAATACTAGCATAGCATAACCATTTCATTTTCAATAAATGGTTACTTTAAACATTTATGAGTGCCAAATGTTTTTGCCAAAAAAACATGCAATTAGAGAAATTCTCATTCATTTACTCTCTTTGCTTAAGGCAAGGCAGGTGGTAAGAGCCCTTTGATTTCAAGAGGAATGCATCATATTATGTTGCAATTTAGAGAAAGAAGCGTGTCTCTACTGGTTGACCAGATCCAGCATGATGGCATGATAGCCAAATGTGGGCATTTGAGAAGAAGAAGAAGAAGAGAATGTCTCAATGTGATCACCAAGTACACTAAATCGTGGCCAGCAGCATCTGCATATCAGCATATGAATGCGACCCTAGTTCGCTGAAGGAGATTCAAAATCACCATTATAGATGTCTAAACAAAAAACCCATTGCCATTAGATATTATTTAAATGCACCTTATAGTTATTTAAACGTAATGTGCTATGAGATGATACTTTCAATATTTAATTTTAAAATATAGATATGATTAGATCACTGATTCATATGTTTCGTATTTGAAATATCGATCTTTGATTGGTTATCGCTCACTCGTTGATGGTGTTCAAAGCCTGCAAGGTTGGTTTAGTCGCTTTAAATTTAAGTCCCCCACTGCAAATCAGTTAAGTTACTGAGTGGGTAGACTCTAAATGTGAATTTATTTATTTAATGCAAAGATAAAAACTCTTTAAAAATTGTTATTTTGCCTTTTGAGTCTTAATTCATTTTGACAGATAAAATCATTTGATTCCTCCTTCATGATTTGAATAAAATGGGATTTTTAATATTGTGGAAATGGGTTGAACGATCTGGTTTTGGAGTTTGACGAGACCCTACCAGGGTATTTAGAGGACCTTGTGTGATCAACTGCGCAGTACAATCCTACAAGACTGAATTGTACTTAATAACTCTTATGAATCAGCCAATGAAAATAACTAGGGCTGCGCAACAATATCAATAATTGGATACTGTATCAATAATACAAAAATAATTCGATATCGATACAGAATTAATATATCGTACATACACCCTATTGCGATATCAAATTTGCACCTAATAAGCTAATTGTAAAAAAAAACACTATTATGTCACGTCACGCCAATCACAAAATTGCTGTTTTGTGTGGACATTTTAAATTTTGAATAGTATAACACATAAATTGATACACATAATAAGACATTTCAAAGTTAAAATATTTATTTATGCAATACTGTTTATAATGAATGGCCTCTGGCTGGTCTGGAAATCCTACAGACAAGAAAAGTTTTGATATATCGGGATATTGCCGATATCGATACGTCACTTGAAAACTTCGATATTGATATCGATGATTTTTTTAATCGTTGGGCAGCCCTAATAATAACACAACCCTTCTATTAGATTGTAATTAAATCAAGATAATTGTTGATTTATAGCTATGCCGGGTATTATGTCTTGTATTCAATACTTGCAGTCGTCTACCTTACATTGCACATGATTGTACCTGTTGACAAGCTTTCAATACCATACATTCTTCACTTTTAGGTTTTAACACAACATTTAATGAACGTTAACTAAGCATGAGTGGAAATGCCATATACAATTTCTAAATTTGTATTTATTATTAGTTGTTTATATACATAAATAACAAAAACAACTAGTGCTAAGGCTCAGTTAGACAGCAGCAAATCTAAAAAGTCAATTTTAACTTATTATTTGATTTCAAATGCACTCGAGTTTTGCTATTGACTAGTAGCTGCAACAGATTTCTTTTCCTCGTCTTCTTCATCATCCTCGTCATCTTCATCATCTTTGCCAGCCTCTCTGACCACTTCTTTTTTCTTACTACTAACTTGGGATTCTATTATGTAAGGTTCCAGATTTAGTTTGAGTTTCTCTATGGAAGGAGGAGACTTCAAAATTACCCTGGTAATGAAAGGCCCATCTCTCTTTGGTCGAACACTATTTATATCATTAAGAAGAGCAGCAAAGTTTGCCTCCAAATGTGCCACATCCATATTAAGCTGAGGACACAAAATAAAAACATAGTTATGTATACTGTATAACAAAGGACATATTATAGATATTTGATAAGGGGCTAAACAAAGGTATGTACTATAAAATAATTAAATACAGTTATGGGTGTGTGAAGCTTTGAGATTATCGAATTCGGATTAAATGTTTTATCATGATCATTATCATTATGATTATTATGATTATTATAATTATTATAATTATTATGATTATTATGATGATTATTATGATTATTATGGTTATTATTATTATTATTATTATTATTATTATTATTATTATTATGATTATTATTCAACACGCTCCACTTGTAAGTATGCTACAACCCCTTGCGGTGCGACCAGTGAGCCCATATTCGATTGCAAGATTCTTTAAGACTAAAAAGTATAAAATAATTAATATTAGTACATGAAACAAATTTTTTTTTTTAAACAATGCTTATATTAAAATGCACTAAAAAGTAAAAAATAAATTTTCGCCCAACAAATTTTTGCCTCACTCGGAAAATAAAAGCGTTGGGCGCTTTCGGTATTTTCATAGATTACAGTATTCTGCTGTTTATGCAAGGAAAGCGCCCAGTGGAACGCTTCTATTTTCCGAGTGAGGCAAAAATTTGTTGGGCAAATATTTATTTTTTACATTTTAGTGCATTTAAATATAAGTGTTGTTTTTTAAAACAATTATTTTTTTCATGTAATATTATTTATATGTAGCCTATTATGTATATGTATGTGCTTCTTATGTTTTCTTTGTTTGTTTGAATAACATCTTTGTTTTGTAATTGGGCTTTGCACGCAAAGCTTGACGTAGAAAGTGCCACCACCGACCAAGCCCAAATCCATGGATGCTGGATGGGTAAATCAGTGCGGACAACAAGGTCTAATGAGAATGACCCATCCAGCAGGCTGTGATGGCAGCATTTTGCCAAGGATATTGGAATAGTAGTAGCACCACCATAGTTCGAGCTCAAGTCCAGAACCTACTGGATGGGTAAATCAGCCCTTCGCTCATGGCTTAGTTATGCGGAGATCAAGTAGACCTTGTCTGAGGGCCGGGTCGGTGCTGGCGCTGCGAGTGGAAAAAAGTTGCAGTGCAAAGCCCAATCTATAAAGTGTTGCTACTTATATTGTTGTTCATTTGCATTGCTTAGGTAAATTTTATTTATAAAACTTTAGAATTCAAGGGATTTATTTACTATTTTATTTGTATTTATTATAATGATGATTGAATCTGCAGACAAGCTGTTATATAGCTTTGTGGGATGCCCAAATACTGTAATTATGTAAACTCAATATAGGGCACTAGCAACACCAAAATACAACAATGAAACAAATGAATTGAATCGATGGACAAACAACAAGCTGTCAAAAAATAATTTCGCCTGATTTTGGAAAACAACACAAAAAACAAACAAATTGTCAAATACACATAAAACTTTCACTTAGTCGTTGTCTATCATTAAAAGTTTTAAATGGCGAGCAGTTACTATTGCTACACTTGTTTTTATTTCTTTGGTTGCAATTTTATTATTTTGACAGCTGATTGTTTGTCCATCAGTTCAATTCACTTGTTCCATTGTTGGCTTTCGGTGTTGCTAGTGCCCTATAGAATTGCCACATTAAAAAAAATATTTTTCTTCTTATTACATATCATTATTATTACTATTATTATTACTATTATTATTATTATTATTATTATTATTATTATTATTATTATTATTATTATTATTATTATTATATATATATATATATAGAATAATCAGAATAGCAAAACCTTAGTTTTTTAATGAGTAATCAAGCAAGAGTAATACAATAATAATTAATAAATAATTAATAGTACCGGTAATAAGTGACTACGTATTTAGTTTTAAATCTCACAAGTGTTGAAAGTAAAAAACTTCCAGGTAGGTAGTATAAAAATTACAAACATTTACTGAAAACCTCTACTTACTTTTCCAATACTAGTTTCTATCAATCCATAATCCTCTTCATGTTCATCTTTGGCACTTGAATACTGGATACCATTGAGGAATTTCAATACCAACTCCTCAATATTGGTTCCTAATGAGCCACTCTTAGGGTTTGGAAATTTCTTTTTCAAAAGGCCTCTAACTGAAGCCAAGTCTGGCAGGATGTTAGGGTGTGCTATGGCAAATTGGAAGTCCTGCATGGACAGAGTACCTGTCTAAAACACAAAATATTTTATTAAGTGTATGCCTACTGATAATAGTTCACCTTGAATGTACTAAGTACAAATTAGATCTAGACAATTTGCAAAAAATGTACATTAAAATTTGAAAAATGATAGCAGTTCTTAGTTTTTAAAAACATAAATAACCAACCATACAATAATAAATACACTACATGCCAAAACCATTATGACCATTTATTTATTTTTAATATTTGTATGTAAAAAAGTTGCCGCAAGAAAATGGGAATGTAGCAAAATTCATTATTCCAACCTTGTTTGTACTTCTAGTTTCAACTTTCAATTACATCATAGCTTTAAGAATTGATGCTAGCAGGAGTAACATTGGGAGACATTCCTTCTGTTAGCTATCCTGTTAATGTTCCGCGCACTACGCGCAGTATAGAGCACGACTAGGAGACATGACGTCGACGGATGGTGTGGTATGATGGCGCAGGGTGGATCGCTGGGTAAATTCTCTTCACTCATACTAATCGAACATCATCCTGATGTATTTCTCAGTTTAATCTTATCTAAAGTCTTATTTAGTAACTTCATGTAGGTACTGAATTGTTAAAACTAATAAAAGTATATTCAACACTTTGTGTATTTGTCTAACACTTCTTATCATGGGCTAAAAAGGAATGAAATGCTTTCCCACAAATTATTATGGAGGCGCTTCATTTCGCCATTTCGCTGTATACTGAAAATGATGTTATAAGATATGGTAGCAGCCACCTGATTGTAAAGAAATGTACCACCACATGGCATCAAAGTTGCTAAATAAAGAAATGTTGTGTTATGTTATTATGATGGCATAAAAGCCAAATGTGGGCATTTAAGAAGATGTTAATGTGTTAAATTAACCATGAACTCTTTGAGTCCTCGTGTGACAATTACACTCTTGAGTGCCGAAGTACGGTCAAGAATGCAGTAGTAAGATTAGTAAGTAGTTATACCAACTATTCTGACAAATCTGTCAAAGCCACATATACTATGTATTTTATTTCTTCTGGATTATTTCTTTGACCAATCCATACTAAACATACTGTATGTTCCAGACAACAAATAAATTATACGGGTGAACAAAATGATCAAAATAAGTAGCCTAGACCTACATTAAGTTACAGAACACTTATTAATTAGTTATTACTGGATGATATTGATATAACAACAAAACTTCAATTTTAATTTAGAAAATAAATCTGCCACATTAGACAATTTGAAAACTTAAATTCAAGAGCATGAAAACATTTCCTTTTAATTTCTTCATTGGTGGGAAATGGCTAATAAATAATGCTACAACCTTTATGTTCTATCTGCAAGTGAAATGACACTCAACAGAACCTGAAATTTAAATAAAAGACAAAACAAAACATTGAAATTCACTAAATGGTGAAAAATAACACAACACTTACTTGTATCTCTTTGATTAATTCCAAGCCACCTGCTAGAGTGGCACCAGCGTCTCTGGCAACTTGTTGGAGCTCTGGGGTTTTACAAAAAACAACCATGGACCTATCACTGTCATGATCAAACGGATGTGGAATAGCAACCATCCGATGGATATTGTCAACATATCTGTTCTTTTTTTCTGCATGCATGTCTAGCTCAATTGTTGCATTAAGCATTGCATCTGGCATGTTGTAAATTGATGGATGATGCGTTTCCTGGTGGCACCGAACTGCGTCCGCAAAGCTGTACACTCTCCACTTGTAGTATTTAGCTACCCAAACATTATCAGTGGAAGTAGGTTTCCAGCTGTCATCAATTCTTTTTGAAGTAGTGGGAACTTTTAACCTAAAATAACAAATTCCAGTCATTGTATTATTATTATGCACTCAAATTTTAAATCAATTGAGCCATAACCTTGAGATCCCCCAACACACTACAGAACATTATAAATATGTTTTACAGTACAACAAATGACAGTAGTGCAGGGAAGAGTTTTAAGTCTATGTTCCATGTCGAGAACTGTGCTAGAGGTGTGCGCATACTGTGTAATACTAATTTCCCAGCATCTTGTGGTATATTGATTGCTCTCTACTTTCCAGCCAAATGAAATGTTATCAAAAGCAGTAGGCCTAGCAGCTTGTGAAAAGATGAAAGGGGGTGCTGCAATCCATTTTGACCATGGTCATACTCATACAGTATTATACTATTCACTTGTCCACAAAGAAATAAAGGAACACTTGTTGCTGGACACAAAACACAGAGTGACAAAATACAAAAACACCTTGCATGAAGTCAAGATGACAATGTGAAGTAAATCAAAACACTTTACACGACACTCCAACTCCAACTAAAATATAGGGCCTACAAATAAATATCATATTACTACAAAACTAAACTCGATAATATATGCTGTTATTTGAAGTAAGAACTGTCGGTTTAGACTGTAAACAAGTGCCATTCGACACTACTGTACCATGTCTTTCTTAAAGCTACTGTTACTGTAGAGTGTTGGGAGCGACGAGTTAGTCGCGTCAGATGCGTCGACCAATCTGGTTGCGAGTTTGGCGCTTCAGCCGCGTTGCTCGCGAAACGAATCCATGCAACAATGCAAAACTTGTTTATTTCCGGTGTTTTGATCGAAGACGGAATTTATAAGCTACGAACAACATTTTTTCGGCCACATTTTATGGTAAACAAGAGCTGCAATTTCTCTCTGCCATAAAGCAAAATTGTATTTGTATGTAGGTAGATTATAGTCTTCCATCACATATACATTTAGGTTATGAACATGTAATGACAGTTGTCATGTTATTGTTGTTGTTTGCTTGTGTTAGGTCTACCAAAGATCGCGCTACTGTAAACACTTTGACGCGAGCAACGACCGTAAAGCACCTAACGCGTCGCGAGCAATGCTCTACAGTAACGGCAGCTTAACTGTAACATGGTGCACTCTACGCCTAACATAAGCCATGTGCTTTCCGTAGCCTGTCCCACTCTCGTGACAAACCTGTACTGCACGTTTTGGTCTGAACTGTGGTTGTGTTTTTTTACGGTACGCAACAAATGAGCTAATGGACCGCTAGACGAGCCACCAAGTAGTAGAAGATAGTAGAATGTATTTATTTAACTCACTACATTTTTAGTACTCAAAAACTGTAGGAAAGTTTCATTATTTAATTATATCTCAAGATAGCAACAACAAATCGAAAATCTACATCAACACAACAGCGCATTGTGTTTTGGTAAGCCCTACAGACTGAATACAATATTATAACCATTAGCGTACCGGTAGTTATTTTGATATTAATTCGATAATTATTAATTAGTAATAAAATTAATTATGTATAAAAAAACATACTGATTATAATGTAAAACACAACTTAAAGCATTCAGTATGTAGGGATTACTAAACCATAGTGCGCTGTTGATTCAGATTTTCAATTTCGAAGCCCATTCTTGAGATATAATTTTAAGATGAAAATGTTGTGCGGTTGTTGACGTAGAGGTATCCTTCCCTGTTAACTACTGATATTATTGCTGCCGGAACAAACATTTCCGATGAGGCTGACGAAGATTACTAAGCCAACACGTGTATTTGTGTTTGCAATATTTGTACTGGTAAGATGCAAATCCAAATAACGTATTTAATTTAATAGAAGCAGCAGATAGGAGTAAGATTGGACCTGTTTTCTTATGGAGTACCAGTAGTAAAGTAAAGTTACAAAAGAAGAGTTTTAAAATTTGAGCCCTAACTAGGCTATAGGTATTGTATAACTACCGGTAATGAATGAATGAATTTCCAGTTGGCATATATAGTACATAGTATACATATGCTATAGCATAGCCAAATTATATGGATGATGGTCAGCCATGTTACATGACAATGTGTTAAGTAAAACAACCGATGGCTGTATACCTTTCTAGTTTCACTAACCTGTCTTTGCCACGCAAATTATGTGGAATAAAAACTGTTTTCTTTTGCTCAACTTTAACTTTCTTCTTGCGTGCCTTTTCTCTGGTTCCTTTTCTTGCTGCATAGCTTCGAACTTGGGTTTTTTCAAGTTGTAAAGAAGGTTTAAGACATTTAAGTCCAAAACGAGAATAGTTATAAAGTAAACAACTGACAATGCAGCCTGAAAATAACATGTAACGTTAGCACAGAGCATATTTTCAATGCTAGGTTATATGTAGTTACACAAAACATAGTTGCTCAAATATCAATACAAATAGGCCTCGCTTACATCTGCAGAGTTAGTTATCATAATATGTAGTTATCGTGGATCCATACACCTTTACACTGCAGCACTTTTACTGTACTTTTTTTAATGTAGCCATGGGCGTCACGAGGGGGGGGGAGGGGCAAGGCTGTAGGGCTGAGTCGTTTAAACGTGTAAACGCCCGCGCGAAAATATATGTGTACAAATATTCATAGGTACACGTTTAACCGTGACTTATACCCCGCCTGACCAATCCCCTCCCCCGGTGCCCCCACTCAAAACTCAATTCACAGATTTTTCCGATGTCACAGCTCTTTGACGAGCCGACAAGGCATAGCTTAGTGTGTGGAGTCAAAATGTCTGTGGACAGTAGGACACAAAGGTGGCAATTGGGGAATACAATCAATCAAGAATTAATATTATAATAAATCAACCTTGTTATTTTGTTGAACATGTTTTTTCGCGAACATTACAACTCATTTTTTTGTTATCATTTTGCAAACAGGAGGGATGTATTACTTTTAAACGCGAAAAATAAATGTTTACAAAATAAACTGTTGTGCCATTGCCTCCCCCCCCCCCCCCCTCCCAGTTGTAAAAAAATTCTTAAAATAACAATTGTTACAGAATCGTTTTTCTCAATCGGCATCTGGAGCTATATAGGCCTATTATTTGTGTAATTTCAATATTCTTTTTATATACTAGCCAATTCATTAATAATTTGACAGAAAATTTCTAAAAATATCTACAATTTCACATCACATTTTGATAATTCCTATTTGGAACTTGACTTGATCTATTCATTCATTTCATTCATTTCATTTTCAGACAATTTTATTCTCAACACAGAATACATACATGTTACTTAAAAGTGTCTATTTATAGAATGTTGGAGAAGCCTGCAAAGTCATGGAGACTTGAGTGCAGGCCATTTACAGATAGTGTACAATATTAATTTTGTCAGATGGCGGCAATAGGCATACTTTGAAGGAAAATTGTGTGATAATACAATTTATACAATTATAGCTAGAACTAAAAGTATTGGGGGAAGTTAGTAGACTGATGTTAAAGACGGTGTAAAAATACAAGTTTAAAAAAAAGGTGTGGTTTACAAATCAGGCATTTTGTTTACAAACTTACGCTGCTTATGGACTAAAGTTTTGTAATTTGTAATATAATATAATATATTGGTAAACAATACAGTTATAGAATTATGGTTATTATAAGGAAACATTTCCAATATGTAGTAGTTTAGGCCTACTTAAAGTATAATTTATAATGTAGGCTAATACTAGCATTCAGAGAATAGTATTCACAGAGAAAATAAAGACATAGAAAGACATTACTTAGACCTGTATCATGTAGGCCTAGGTTTACAAATACTAGATAAAACAAAGGAAAAGATAAACCATTTAAACTTAAAATTTAAAAGTATTAAACATAGTAGTAATAGTAAATAATAATAGTACATTAATAGTAGTAAAGGCATGAAAAATTCTACCTTTAATCGATGTTATGTTATAGGAACGTGCACCGTAATATGTTTAGTATATATAATAGAATATAGGGGTGCTAGCCCTAATATTCCTAATTTTTTTTTTTTTTTTTTTTTTTATCAGTATGGCTGATGGTTGGCCATGTAGTATTAAGAGAGCTAAAAATACAAAAGAGTTAAGGAATGAGGTTATCGAGTATATAAACAAGGAGAGAGGTGTGACTGTTCTTTTTATATATTGATAATTCTAAATTGTGTACCGGTATAATTAGTTTTAAAGGTATTCGGATGTTTGATGGTAATAATTGTTTGCCAATATAATAGTGTGTTTTGTATCAGTGGAGGTATCATGTTGGAATGGCGCATGTAGCTAGTTAATAAAGACTGATTTAATTTAATTTAATTTAAATTTAGACACTGCCAGGATTTGCATGTTCCATCCATCTCAAGGTTAAAATGCTATACGGCTACATGGAAGCATGAAAGTTTATCATACTCTCGGCCTCCTCTGATAGGCTTACTGGTGTACATTAACGATTACTTTGGATTTGCCACAGCAATGAAGCACATAATAAATGGTATAAAATATGTCCTCCACTGAAAATCAGTTCTTGTATTGTAAGTTTGTAACTGAAAGGGGAGACTATAAATATCAATTTATTTATTTGTTAGTAGGTAATTTTTGTTTTACTGCTGCTCAAATTTTCAGCGGGACTAACTATGAGGCTTACGCACCCCCAACCCCCCCGGAAAATATCCGAGCGATGCCCATGACTGTAGCCTATACTTGTTCCTTCCAAAAGTAGTTCTATCCCATGAGGCAAAATCTCGCTAGATTGGGTTTGGAAAAGGAAGACAAATGCAGATGTGGAGGCATTGAAAATCAATGGCACGTCATATACGACTGCGAGTTATACTCGGATATACGGCAAATGTATATTGCTGAGGAGATAATGAACACTAGAGAAGAAGCAGATTTGAAGAACCTACTGGAAGACGAAGAAACCTATCATCGGTTGGAGGAATATTCTAAGAAGCTATGGGAAAGAAGGGAAGAAGAAAGGCAGCTGGACTTTTTAGAAGCTGATGATGAAGTTGGTGGTTACACAGATTTAACATGGAAAAGGCAAAGTAATAGAACTACACTAAGAAGAGAGAGCCTCTGGGAAGAAGAGGACTCGGACACAAGCTAAAGAATGACAGAAGAAATTTGGGACGGGAAAGAAGAAGGGGATACGCATGAACAAGTCAACAAAAGGAAGAAGGTAAAGAAGAAAAAGAAGCCTGGTTACATAAGAGATAGGAATTTAGCCCAACTGTGTGGGCATCCTAGCTCAAAAAATGAAAGATAAATGTCTATAGCTAAATGATGTAAGTAAATGGAAATTGTAAAGACATAAATAATTATGATAGTGTAAAGAGTATAAGAAATGTAAGACTGAGAAATATGTAATGTAATGAAGTAAAGACACGCATATGCGCGAAAGCGCGGGTGGCGTGCAAGTGTAATGACTTAGTGAATAAAAAAAAAAAAAAAAAAAAAAAAATCAAAAAAAAAAAAAAAAATCGGGATCTCAAGGACGTTTGAAAGTGACGTCACTGGCCAATGTGGCGGCCGTGCCGGGTTAACTTCTCTGTGTGACATTGGCGGTATCGCTGGAACGTTGATCACTTATCTCCTTCTAGCTGTTATACTATTCATTTTGAAGGAAAAACTTATAGGAAAGCGTAATTAATTTACATGCCAATAGTCATCATAAAGGTTATTTCATAATTATAGACACAGTAGTTTACTTGTTATAACAATTTACGCAAAAAATCGGAAAATGAGCAAAATTTCTTATTGTTTTCTCAACTTAAATAGTTGAAAAACTTATGATCGGATTTTGACCAGAGTTTCTTTGGAACATGAACCAACAATGTGAGAAAATAAACAAATAAACTTTCTAGATAGAAAGTGCCCCGAACGAAAATTCATAGCATGCACTAACATGCAGGGTGCGTAGTTTCACGGCCAAAACCGCTGCTTTTGAGGTCCAACCGCTGCACCCTGCATGTTAGTGCATGCTATGAATTTTCGTTCGGGGCACTTTCTATCTAGAAAGTTTATTTGTATATTTTCTTACATTGTTGGTTCATGTTCCAAAGGAACTCTCGTCAAAATCCGATGATTAGTTTTTCAACAATTTAAGTTGAGAGAACAATAAGAAATTGTGCTCATTTTCCGATTTTTTGCGTGAATTGTTATAACAAGTAAACTACTGGGTCTATAATTTTGAAATAACCTTTATGATGACTATTGGCATGTAAACTTATTCCGCTTTCCTATAAGTTTTTCCTTCAAAATGAATAGTATAAGAGCTAGAACGAGATTTGTACCGCGTGGTTTGTGCGAGCATCCGCAGACAGTTAGAGCGCTAGACCCGTTAGCTTAGGGATAATTTTGTCCGCTAGGAGCGTATCGAAGTTTT